>WOGP01005445.1:0-13134 GCA_015342065.1 Leptinotarsa undecemlineata | reverse complement strand
GACCAATCGACACGAGCGTTTTTTAAGCGATTGACAAATTGTGTGGGATCCAACGCGAACAATTTTTTTGAGAGTGAAATGTTTATGCAATATTGACTGTATGCTGGTCCCACTAATGCCTAAGGTTTTCTCAATCTCACGATAAGTCACATGACGATTTTGCTTACCTATCAGTTCGCGCACAGCATCAATGGTTTTCGGAACAACAACTGATTTTGGACGACCTTCACGAAATTCGTCTTGGAGTGAACTACGACCACGATAGAGCTATCAGTTGCCAGATTTCAACACTAGGGTTGCCAAATTCCGAAACATAAAAAGCAACCTATCGTATTAGTGACCTGCTCTGAGAGCTATCGAAGTTCTTGGGATTACTTTTAAAAATGAGATTCTTAAGTGACTGGAGTGATGTATTTGCAAATAATGATAAATCATTAGGTTTTTATTGTGCTAATAGAAAGTGTCGAGTCTGATTGATAAATGTAAAATGCGAATGCTTTGTCATGAGAAATAAATTACATTTTAATTGAAAATATTTTTATTCACTTGACGAAACATTACGATTCACTTAATCTGTCTCGAAGTTCTCGTACCGATCCAGACAGAATTTACGCTCGGTCGAGACCAATTCATAGCCAGAATTTATCCTATCAATTTCTGCCCGTTGAACTGGCAAAGAGCCGTGGCGTATTCCCCTCGCGTCATCGTGCCACCTCCGCCTCATTACTGTAGCGGAGCCGGATGGGGCGCCATCTTGTTCCGCCCGTACTGATTTTACATATCGTTGTGTTCGTTCAATCAAGTATAAGCAATCTTCAAAAAATCATAATTGGACGTGAAAAAATACCCCGCCGAAGAGGCAAGATTAAGGGTGGTTCGGAAGCTCGCGAGCATTAGACCAATGCAGAAGCCTGTTAATAATAATAATAATAAATCGACTTTATTCATCATAATATACAATAGAATACATAGCAATGACAGTAAGATACTATTTCAATAAATGATGAATTGGCGGGGATTCAGCTTGAGCTATTTTTCAACCCTACCATGAGAAAGGGAGTGTCTACAAGTATAATTGTAATCGTAATACAGAAATTTATAGAGGCAATCGAACAGATGTGTGTGGTTATCAAGATTGTCAGTCCGAATTTCCTTTGAATTTGATTTTCAATCTTTTGTTGAAATTCTGTAGACTGAACGATTTATATTCATTCAGCAATTGGTTATAGAGCCTGGCGGCATTGTAAAAAAAACTGCAAGTATAACTGTCACAAAAATGAGACTTTCGCATAATGTCAGCTTCATTTCTGTGGAAAGAAGGTCACGACTTGGCAACAATTGTCTGGGGGTATTATATAATACCTTACATAAGTTGCTGACATGTCCCGAAAATCTCAGCTCACAGTGTAGATACAAACCTAGATTCCGGCACTCCTTAACCTGAGGGAGGTAGTCATTTTCAATTTTGAATCTTATCTGTCCCGTGGCTGAATTTCAGCATGACGTACGACCCAAAATCATAAAAGATATTTTAACCCACTGGGCTTCAGATTGTGTGACGTAGATATGTCCAACAATGACATGATCTTGATTTATTTATATTTCTGAGTTAGTTATGGAAGTCAAGTTGAAAGTGAAATATATTTGTATGTCGTCGGCGTGTTTGACTATTCTATATGTATTCATGGAAATCCGATATATAAGAACTGAATAGCAAGGGACCTAAGATTGAACCCTGTGGTACTCCATATGCAACACTCAATGCTTCAGATCTATCGTTGTCTATCACTACTCTTTGTGTGCGATTAGTTAGAAAATCTCTTATGAATTCAACACAATCAGATGAAAAACTAAAAAATTGAAGCTTTGTACAAAGAATGTAATGATCTATCAAAAGCTTTACTGTAGTCAAGAAGGATCAGATAGGTAAGGTTTCCGTCAAGTCAGAAAGCAAAAAAAATCGCTAACAGTATAGAAATTATTTTTAAGGATGAAAAATATTGTGCTTAGAAAAAATGAACGAATGATGAAACGCTATGAAGCGAAAAATTATTCTTCACGATTTGACAGGAACTAGACCTCTGATTGAGAAACATTGAATGTGAAAGTTTTGGGTAATATAATGATTAACAGCATTTGTTTCAATCATCTTTCTTCGGTCTTAAAAGCACTGTGATTTTTTTAATCAAAACATTCAGTATAACATTTTATTAAACGGTTTTATTTAGCTTGCCCTGTTTATTTGTTTATTTATTTGGGTCAAATTTAGTAATTGAGGTTTGATCCCTTTCCTATTGACAGATTGACCTGAAATTTGCTACACACACTCAGTTCTGATGACCATACATTTTAATGAAGACTGTATTATTGTAAATCCAAGATGGCCGCAGCTACAAAATGGCGAAGTACATATTTTTTAACAATTACCCCAAAAAAATAGTTCTAGCTGAAGTTTTAT
The DNA here is from genome assembly GCA_015342065.1 of Leptinotarsa undecemlineata. Lineage (NCBI taxonomy): Eukaryota > Metazoa > Arthropoda > Insecta > Coleoptera > Chrysomelidae > Leptinotarsa > Leptinotarsa undecemlineata. The sequence goes on along the minus strand of WOGP01005445.1, from coordinate 10,676 downwards.
TTTTTTTTGTAATGTACTACTGTTTTATCTACGAGTTTTTCAAATAAAAGGTCCAGTTTCGTTAAGAACCATTTTTCACCTCTTCCATCCTCCGTATCCTCAACTCTAATGTATTTTTTCCATAATATGAATTAATTTCTATTTTCATTCATTTCTATTTCATACCTTACAATGTCTTTGTCTTCAAAAATCTTTTGCAGTGTGTTATACCTAAAGCATTTTTCGAAGTGACTTTCCGAAAGGTGTAATACTGGGTGTTATTCCTGATGAATGAAAATATTTTGTGTCAACACCGTCACATGTATTATGATGAGATTATAGAGATTAAGAAGTGATCAAAACCATACATGTGGGTTTAAAGTAGCTAGTCGAGGAGTGCCAATAGTGTGTGTGGGGTTGTCAGTGTTTGATAATATTTTGTGAGTTGTCAGCTAATATCTGTTAGGTGGTTTATACGTATGTAACATAACTTATTGTACCGGAAGCTTGTGAACTGAATAGCAGTTAACAGATTCTTTAGAATTTTAGAACCAATTCCACCAAATACATTATTAAATTTTATATGAAAGTTTACCATTTTGTACATATTACTGAAGGAGGGGGAGATAGTTGTTTTGAAAAATATTTTCAATTATATCAGTTGGTCTGAAATGTTCGTAGGCTAACATAGAAAAAATATTTTTTTGATAGAATTTGATTTCATTATCCGGATCCGGATATAACGACCTTCAAGGGACTGGATATACTGTGGTAGTAAAGTGTACATTAGTTCATCAGTATTTCATTTAGCTGTTCGGATTGCTGATCGATAGGTGAATAAAACATTTTATAGGAATCACATATGCTTTATTTTAATATCTCTTAAATATGCTAATGTACAAACATATGTACTTACATTATGTACTGTAATACAAAGACATAAAATGCACACGCAATACACGAAAAAACTATGTTACTAACTTTTGTTCGGTAGCAAGAATTTCGTACAGCATTATGAATTCGCGACATCATTGTTTTCATAACGTCATCATCCAAGTTAGTCTGAACAAACACATTGGGCGTTTCTGCAGCCTTCAGAGCTTCAGACACACTCAAGGTTGGATAAATCTCCTCTGGTTCGACACCATCACCGTCATTATCTTGGCTATTCGCGTCATTGGCAATTATATTTTTCACAATGTTTTCATCAGACGGTTCCTCACAAGTGGCGACAGCATCATCGACACACGCGTATTTTTCAAAGTCCTAGTTTGTTATGGGTAACTGATGCCCTCGCCCAAATGCTCAGCGGCACGTCGGCTTCTTCTTTGAAATCATTTGGGTTTGAAGTTAGGCTACATTCGACATTGTTTCGTTGGTAACAATTAAAAATTGTCCCTTTCTTGAGTTAGTTCCAGGCATCTTGAATCATTAGAATAGCATCAAGAACAGTGATCTTCGGATACTCAACACAAATGCTCGCGCAGCCGTCTAGAAACCGGATCATTTTCAGGACAAGCTTTTTAGTCAAATGTGATTTCAAAGCTCGAATAATCCCTTGGTCCATGGATTACAACACTGATGTTGTGTTTGGAGGCAAAACCATCAGGGTTATGCTTTTCAAGTCTGTAATATGAGGATGTGCTGCACAGTTGTCAACTAACAACAGGATTTTCTTGTTCTCTTTCGTAAGTTCAGGATTCTATACATGTACCCATTTGGTAAAAATGTCAGCCATCGTCCAGGCTTTTCGATTGCTCTCATAGTCAACTGGCAAATGCCGTACATTTTTAAAACAACGAGGACGTTGAGATTTTACGATAACGAGAATTTTTGATGTGCCACTCATGTTGGCTACCACCATCACAGTGATTATCTACTTTGATAATTTTTCTCCTGTACATTTTTCACCTTTGAATTTCAACGTCTTGTCCGAGGTTTATATAACAGTCTGGTTTCATCTGCATTAAAAATGTCATCATCTCTAAATTGCGCACATAGAGTAGGCCAAACTTTTTCTAACCAATCGATTACATCACTTTATTGAACTGACATAGACTCGCCAGCAATATTACCACACACGATGTTGTGTCTAACTTTAATACGATTTATCCAACTCATAGAACGTGAAATTTTGCATGTTTAACTATCTAGCAAAAAAGTTTGCTTTCTCTTGTAGCAGAGGTCCATTAAGGGGTATTCTCCGGTTTATCAAACTACTCATTAGTAGAAGTCCTTACACGTTTGCATTTCAAAACATTGGCATTGAACAGCGACTCGATCTCATCTTTATTCTTTTTAATTGTGGATATTGTAGAATGGGATACGCCAAACTCCTTTGCGAGGGCTTCCTTGGCTTCTAATCGGTGTAATATTGCACTTTTTTCTTAAATTGCAAAACACTTTGGCTTCACAGAATTTATTTTGTATTATCATCGTGTATTATCATGAAAAACGGTCGCTATAAGCGATTGGTCGCTAAAACTGAAGTGGCACTAAACATTATATTTTCTCAATAACTAAATGTGAAACTAAACTCGAGAAAACATTATCGTCGCTGTAAACGGATAGTCGTTATAAGCGGAGTCGTTATATATGAATTCTACTGGAGTTTTTTCGAGGGTGATACGAGTATAGCGGTCAAACAATTTTTCAATAACATTTTTATAGTACGCACGAATTGTCTTCAGCCTCAAAATAGGCTCTTTTGAGCCTATCATCAGCTCATCATATGAGCCAGAATTATTAATTCTTTATTGTCTTAGGTCGATTGTGAGCTCGCGCGGCACCCACTTTGAACAGAGCTATCGCACACCCAAATATTCATACGCGATATGTCCAACACGTTCCTTTGATATCTTTAGAACCTCAGCTATCTCTATCAGCTCCACTTTGCGGTCATCTAAAAGTATTTTGTGGGCTTTTTGATGTTTTTGTCTATAACAACCTCTTTGGAGCGTCCATAGCATTCATCTTTCTCGGTGCTCATTTCACCTCGTTTGAAATCAGCAAACCTCTTCTCAACGGTTGATTTTTCCTGGTGCAAAGTTCGAAAATCTCTCCTCCATACAGTGTTCAGACGCATCTAGTATAATATTTGCACCATTCTGTTTTATACAGTCCATATTTGGTTTATTTATTTAAAATTGTACAGAAATTTTCAACATTTTAAAAAGATAAGTATATGCCATAACATTACATAGATATTCGGAATATATTCACAACGTGTCTATTTCGTGTTTTCTTGAAAATCTAATGAAGTTATTTATTATACAAGGGAAAAAAGTATTAGATTTTTTAGCTAGCTAAAATCTAGTATTTTTCCCGTGTATAATACACAGTTTTTCTACACATATATATATATATATATATATATATATATATATACAGGGTGTAACATTGGAAATAAATTTTAGGGGTTGCGTTTTCCACCCCTTACAACCATTGGGTAAACCAAATAAAATTACTGGCTAAGTGTCTTTTTGGTAGTACACGTCAGGTTGATTTCAATATTGTAACTTTATCGGTTATTCGTGAAAAAAATTGTTATACAAATTTTATGTACTCACTTTAAGGGGCTGTATCTTAACAAGGGATGTTCCAATGAAGTTTCTTTATATGAAAGATCCTATCTTTTTTTCGATGAGGAATCACCCCCTTAAATGTTTTACACTCATTATTCAGTTACACCCTGTTTATATCCGTGAAAAAAGTACTCACTTTTTTCCGGGGAAAAAAGTAATTTCAAAAGTGACATTTTGTTACCTGTCATCAGAGATGAAATAAACTTTTTTCCCGTCACAGAAATAAAATTGTTTTACAATTCTGTTAATTCGGAAGTATTCATTTTTCGAGTAAGTACATGTTAATTATAATGTTTTTGCGCTATATTATCTACTTTTGTTGTTTCCTGCAATACATAAAGTGCCCAGGTTCGCCCATACAGCGAATATTCTGATCTTTTTTTCAATTTCAAACTGGGAAGTACTATACATATATATGTGGTGGTGGGTAACATTGAACTGGTCTTATTAAGAAAATGTATGATTTTCGTTCTTTTTTCATTAATATTTCAACATAGTTTTTTTTCATTTTCACCTGCTTATCATTAATCTTATCAAAACCGTCAAAACCGAGAGCAGTTCGTTCTCACTAGTTCTCAAGTGTCATTATTATATCGAAAGTTGAATTAGTGTCAAACCACTATGGTTTAAGCATTCAAATTTTGTGTATCTAAACTAACATAACATAAACAGGAAAGTTGTTTTTTTGTTCGTTTGTTTGTAGTAAATAATCTCAAAAACCTCACTTTAAATGACCAACGTAATGTGATGTGATTGTAACAAAAACCGTTCGTTATGATTTATTTAAAAAACATTGTTATAATGAATAATAACTTGAGAACTTATGTGTTTAATTTAATGAATCAGTGGAATATGAATTAGTGTAATTCTGCATATCAATATGGTTTTCAATAATATATGAAATGAATTTCTTCAAAAGTAACAATACAGTGGACATGTGATGCGATTTTACAAAACTACTAATGTAATATTCACGTATAGTTATCAGTAGACTTTCACACAATATGAAAATTCTCATTGCAAATTTTTCTCTGTATTTTTACAAACAATTTTTCACACTTTCTATTGTAATTCTATGAGTGCTAAGTTTGAGAAAGCTCTCCTTTGGATTCAAATATCTACACTCGATAATATTCAACAAGAAGTCTGAATTATTTTGATTGTGATTCTCACTATTTTGAAACGACGTCAGAGAATATGCTATGGGGTTCAGATAAAGTGATGCGACGTGATTATCGATTATATTTGTAGCTACCATTATACTACCTACGAGGAAATTAATGCATCCAGACGGTAGTAAAGACAATGGAGTTGCAGTTGTAACACGTGGGTTCAATAAACAAGTATTTATTAGAAACGGTATATCTAATCTGGCAATTCGAAACGATTTATCGAATCTATGTCGTTAATGATTCTATGTCGTAATTAATGATTTGTGAACCAGTATATATTAAATGAAAGGTTATTGCATTGGTAAACGAAACTTTTTTCCACCCGATTATTAATGCCAGAAACAATCGTTTCTTTCTAAATCGAAACAGAGCTGATGTGTTCAAAATTAGATAAAACGTATCTTGGAAAAGTTTCAAATTTCAAACTTCGTTGAAACGCTAGTTTAGATTCAGATTGTTTCTTATTTTAACCAATAAGAGAAATGATCCAACGCAACAATTCTGGAGTGCCCTAAAGATCAGTTCTTGGACAAGTTTTAACTAAATTTCAATGAACGTTTTCCCGGCACCGTACAAATACAGATAGTTTGAGAAAAGTTATATATCGATGCATGGGAAAAATAAACATATGGTAAGTACAACACAAATCGAAACAGGATTTCATAAAAGATTGCGTCTTGTAATTTTCCAAAACGTTTTATTGGGCATATCAAATATGGAGTATCTAATGACCGAGCTGAAATTAGCAAACTAGTGACGTCTCCGTTTGATATTTCAAAAAAGTTTAACTTACCTTTTAGTAGCTTTGATGCTGACTTACCAAAATGCGAACTTGTAGTATCTGAAGAAGCCGTTATAAAACCTGAAAAAAAAATAAATACTTAGGTGTAATATAGACTGCAACCTCCAATGGGACCACCAAATTAGGTACATAATAAAAAAATTACTATATATTTTTTACAAATTCTAAAAAGACATTGGTATTCTGAATATAAAACAAAGAATTATACTCTATAAGAGCTTGGTTTAATCCCATATGAATTATGGCATAGTTGGCTTGGGTTCGGTCAAGTATATTAAAAACTATGACTATCCTAGTGACCTTTTATATAGAGACTCTGGAATTTTTGACCCTAGAATGCTTTATTACTTCATGTATAGTTTATTACAGCTATTGTCTAGTTTAAAAGGAAAAACAAAATGAAAATTGATTAAATTGACAGGGATATATTTTTAGGAGAGACTAATTTTTTGGGAAACGAAGTTTTTAGCTATCTACTACTCCATCTTGATACAAAAAACTGAAGGAATCTTCCAAAGAAAGGAAGGAAGCAACCAATTTCAAAAGAAGTAACTCTATACATACATACAAACTGAAAGAAAAAGCACTCCTGAAACAGCTACTTTCATATAAACATTGAATTACATGAAAGAAAAATTCTTTCGAAACAAATACTGTCATATGAACACTGAATTATACAAAACACTTTTCTCTGCTCAGTTTGTATTCCAAACATTCGTTTTGGACTTAAATCAGATATCATTCACAGGATTTCTACATAGTATACTAAATAAAAGGTAAAAATGTCTTTTCCAGTTTGTGTTCCCAGTTACTTCTTTGAATGATCGACATATCTATGTATAAAGTTAATTCTTTAAAATTGATTGTTTCCTTCTTTGGAAGATTCCCACATTTTTTTGTATCAAGATGGAGTAGTTGAAAGCCAAAAACTTTCTTCCCCAGAAAATTGATTACTATTAACACAAAATGACATATTTGACATTGACTGACATTATATAACAACAAAATATAAAATACCTAACTCAACTGATTGAGAATATTCAAGCCAGATATATTTCTACGAAATTCATTACATTTAGAGCAGGTGTCGGCAAGTAGTTTTGGGTGGGGTCCGGATATTGTGGGAAAATTTTAACGAGGTCCAGAAAAAACAACAGATAATAGTTAGGTACTACTTATGTATTATTTTGGTTTCAAATCAATTTCTGAATTATAAAACACAAGACCTAAAATTAACGTGATAAACTACACTGACGATCTTGAGCCAGTTTATTATAGTTTGGTTCTCGATACGAAAGCAAATTCAAGTGTGCTTTTTAGGTGAGCTTCCGTTAATCTCGAACGATATATGTTTTTCAAATAATTCAATTTTGAGAAAGATACATATGTATGTTGAGCCAAACATAGTGGCCAAAATTATAGAAGTAGATACCGTTTTATACATTTGCAAAGACACATCTTCTCGCAAATCAATTATTTCTATTTGAAGTGATGGCTTTGACAAATTGAACAACTTGGCAGCCACATCTGTCCATTCTGCCGCAACATCAACTAATTCGCACAAACACACGCCCAGGATAGATAGGAAACTAATCAAACCATATTAGTTGTAGGTACTTGAAAACTAGGTTAACTAAGCAACTTATTGAAATAAAATAAGTACTAAATAGAATTATATGTGACTCAAAAATATTTTATTTAATAAAGGTATAGTATACCTTATCTACATATTAATTTATACTTTCTATAGTACACATTACAATATTTGGCGGTCCGAGATTCGAACGTTGATCTAGAGTATATGACGTAAGTACCATGGAGTTGAAACTTGTTGAAGTTATTGCAAGTAATTAAGTTATTGCAAGTAAAGCAAACTATAATATTTCAAGTTGATCACAGTCATCATCTGTATAGTTGAATCATCCTTTTTCTTAACTCTAAACCAACATACTGTCAACTATAAATATTGGTATGTTGTGTTATTTGTGATTCGTAATGTCAATTTCTGACTAAAATAAATCTAACGTGATTAACTACTACATCATTTCATATGCGAGACTAAACTCTGTGGAGTATCTTGCGTGAATGTCGGATATAATTCAATATCCAGTGTGGTATTAGCCAGGAAAGTAGTTGTTTTCCGGCAGATATTTAACTGAACCTACTATATAGGCAGTTAAGAAAGATAAATGTGTATTTTCTTGTGCGTATTCATTTTCTTGTAAATATTTATGTCTTTTCTGAGGTATCTGTTACGTTATTTGCCATAAATTTTGGCGTCTCCAATCTCAAATCTAAAAATATATTTCATTGACGGTCCATATATAGTTCATCTGATACATCAGCACTTCCCCTGATTTTTATCCGTGTTCAATTCAGTTTTCAATTTGTCCCTCGTAATCTCCAGATGAGATGGTTCGATAATTCCGCATTAATATCATGGTCCCGAGTTCAATTCTAGTTCGTAATGAGATGACATTTGCAAGTTGCACACAAGCATTGTAAGTCATTGTCATCAGCGATACACCGCTGCGACATGTTTATCTTATCTGACGGCGATCTGGCAATCACCCCTTCTGTGCCCAGTGTTCCCACAATTGCGACAATGGCCCTACTCTATGTTTAAAAAGCGTAATTATGGATAATCTCCTGGCACAAAGAGTACGACATATGGGATGTCGCACAGGGAGTTGCAAAAACCGTGCAGAGCCCCGCTCTATCTAATGTTTGTATTTTATCCTACGGCCTATTTATTTGGATTACAAACGACGACGACAAGATACACATGTAACGTTTACGCTGCCTCATAAATCAATTCTACCGTCACTATCGTGATGTACTGTTTGGCTACCATATCTCAAACTGGCCAGCATGCTATGCAGCCTCCAAACCTTTCTTCAGTGGTTTATCACCTGTTAAATAATTTATTTCACCTCAAAGTGTGTGTTCTTCATTCTGAATAAATTTCGTGAACAATTTCTGGTCCAAACATATCAAGAGAGACCAAGCAAGGAGAAACTATTTTGGAAAATATAAAACTACTTCTCACGTGCCTTTCAAACTAGTTGGGGGTCTGAACTAACGTAATATTGAATTTACCTTCGACTACCTGAAACACATTCTAGAAATGACATACCCTTTTGAACAAACTGTCTTCTGTTTTAGACATCAAAATATTCAACATAATTTAAATTTGCACTTACTATAAATCAGTTCATTGATTCAATTCATGTTCAATTCTGCCAAAAACCAAATAACTTCTCACAAAAATGGAATGAAATATTCATTAGTGTAAATGGTCATGTATCCCGGAAATCAAAATGTAACTATGATTAACCAACTTTTCAGTCTATGCATCGAGTTTAATTTTTAATGATTTCCAAACAAGTACTCTTCCCAATCACCACGACTTCAATACTTTTCGCGAAGAAGACAACTAAAGATGACAATTTGGATGGCATTTTCTAGTTATTGGGAAAAGAACTTCTTTTGACTTTATTCTACGCCAGTTTTACTTTATATTGCATCAAATACCTTTAACATTTCAAAAAAGAACGTAGCACAATTTTCATTGATGTTTTTTGTTATAGGTAAGCCACAATCCAAATAGTAAAAAACTTACATAGCTGAAACGCTATTTAAGTGGATAAAAATGGCCTCGAAAATTCCTTTCATACATTCTGAAGTCAGGTAAGTTAAAGTTGAATCATATTCCATAAGGTACTAAATTTGAAAATAATTTACCCTAATCTTTACAATTTCGGACCACAAACTCCAACAGTTAGTAAGGCTATACTACTTATTGATTCTCATGAACAGGTTTCAAATTAAAAATTATACATGCGATATTTCTATACGACTTGATTGTTTTAGCAGATTGAATGAGGTTTCCACGGTGATTCATTAATTTTTTCAGTGTTTTGCCAAGACGAGTTCAGAAACTCAAAATAGATGACTGACAACAATCCGGAAAAACGACAGAAATTATTAGAATCGTTTTTGAAACACAATTATGTTATACTCTAACATATTACCTACTTGTTTGCTTACTTTCTAATGAATGAATCTACCTGTAAAGGTCACGTATAAATTCATTAACTATATGAATAAATTGAATTTCCAGAAATACGGTAATTGTACTTAACTTTCCTTGCCTGGAAATAAACAGAGTTAATAATGGTGAATTATTCAGTTCAGTTTGATCGTTCATAACATATTGAGAGTTTTTGTATTTGTTTATTTCCATACTCTCCAACAGTTTAAGTTTTAAACCTTTCTTCTGGAAATGGAGGGGCTTGAATTCATGATTGAACGCATGCCCCTCTGTGGTTTAATGAGAGGCATATGTGGAGGTTATTTTTCAAACCTGAAAACTATTTCTGTGATCCGTTATGCGGGCTTTGAACGTTTTTCCAGTTTGACCTATATGAAATATCAGACATAACCCACACGATAATTTATACACTCCCAATTTTTCTGATAGTACATTATCAAAAAAGTTATTTGTATTTATATATAAAAAATCTATTTAAATATCCAAGGATCATTCACTCAACATCAATCCACAATTTTTGGAAATAATAAAGATCATCAGAAGGCCGTAGACTCGTAGACAATATACCTTTACAAGTTGATGATCAAATTGTGATGTACGGTAAAATGTTTGGTCAAACTTGTGGTTATTAAAAGATTGTATAATTACACACAAAAGTGGCTGCTGATTAGCACTACAATGGTGCACCTTATGTGGACATGGCAACGTTTCAGGATATAGTATGAATTTTCAAGAAACAACATTTTTATCAAAAAAAATACAGCAAAGAGGCTTTTTCTTGAGATATCTTTCATTTCTCAATAAAAAAAATTGTTTGAATATAAAACAGATCTGAATCATCTGAGTGAAATATATTCCTTCCTTTTATCAATAGATAAGAATTTTCAAAGTTTCAAATATTCAATAACAAATGTGACCACTTCATAATATATACTCTCTATACAATTTCTGTCATATTTCAAAAAAACATAAAATTTCATTATAAAACAAAATTGGCAATCCTGGTTAGGATGAAAGTTGGCATCACGGTTTGCAAACACAGAAAGTGTCTTCAAATGTCATGTCATTTCTGTCGTTATGCGTCC
>WOGP01005443.1:0-13135 GCA_015342065.1 Leptinotarsa undecemlineata | reverse complement strand
CCAAACTAATATTTTTGCACTCGACGCGCGTTTCGCCAACAAAGTTAGCATCCTCAGGAGAAGAAAATTGATCTCTAGTCTAATACTTACTCTAATTATTCCTCACGGAAAACAGACCACCAAACGCGGACTGCGATTCCAACAATTGCATTTACCGGATACCCTGTGAGTACGGAAAATCCTATATTGGTGAAACTGAGAGGCCATTGAATGTTAGCATTGGCGACCACAAGAAACACTCACAGCGAGGGGAACCAGCAAATCAGAAATAGCAGACCATCGAGTGGTCCCAAGCTGTGATCATACACATAGAGGAACATTGGTCTTTTTTCATGAAATCGTTCAATATTGAAAGTAATTTCAACTAATTTTTTCCAAAAAATCTTATGCATATCCATTTTAGTCACTTGTTCAATACTCACTCATGAAAACCATGCCAGTATGTGGGGGTTGGACATTCCACAACAAGAAAGCTCCGTTTAAAAGGTAGGAAATGGCCAAAACTATGGTCAGGAATGTTTTCCATGATATCCATTTGAATTTAAGATTTTTTGGATCATTGCTCCTGATGTTATATATTGGAAATATGCCACAAAATTGGGATAATGTCAGGAAGTTTTTGAGTGTTTCATGTATGTTCCCGTCTTTTGTTTTGACTTTCATCCTGAAAAAGTTATATTTAGATGATAGCTGATGGATATCACATTCCTTTCCGCTGTATAAATGTATTGGTGAATGAATTCTAGAATAGAATGTACCACATTTTGGAATATTCACAAAAGGTTTTGGAATCATCTTGACAAGATCTTAACTGATTCAAAAATACGTGATCTGTTCAAACTACAATGTGAATGTTCTAATTTCGCGGGCTACGATTAGCGATTGTTTTTAGTTTTTGTGTTGGTATACTCATCTCGAACATATTCTCACAGTTTGAACTGTTGAGCATGTTTAGTTTGTTGGCAAGCAGCATAAAAGTTAGGAGTGTTTTGCGTATTCGGGGATTTTCTGCTATCGAAAAAAGTGGTTCAGATAATTTGCATGAAAAATAGACTTGAGTGCTCAAAAACACTTTTAATGACGACAGAGACATACAGCAATTATATTTTGACTCAGAAAAATGGTTATAAGTGGTACGCGTTTTAACCTGGGTCCGGAAGTTCCTTGTGGGTATGGGAAGCCGGAAACGGCAGATCACGTGATTGATAGATGTATGATAGGGGACAGGATTGGATGGCGGGAGTGGAAGGAAAGAACGGAGAGGGTGAATGGCGAAATGAATCTAAGGGATGCGAATGGAATGAAGAATGAATGGACACGATTTGCGAATGAATAGGCAGATAGGGTGGCGTGACTGTCAACCTGGTCAGGGCTGGACAAGAGTCTGGATTTTGTATAAAATCCGGCATATGAGTTCACACTGTGAGGGAAAAGGCGAATATGGTCTGGGATATTGAGTTAGTTTTAGTTTATCGATAATAGAGGAATAGGAGAATTATGTGTATTATTTATTTGGATATATCTAATTTATTAGTTTCATTATTTTATTATTATTAGTTAGTATCAGGATTAGTTAATAGTAACTGAGAGTTCAAAATGATAATTATGTGAATAATTAAATTGTAAAGTTGTTTGTTGATAAATGAAGAGATGGGTCTTCTACCTCGCTAATTCGTTCCGGCGCATTAGTGGCGTTCTGCGTCTGCGATGCGGTGGTGGGGAGAGTTCGGAGGAGTAAGTAAGTAAGTAAGTAATTTATTCAATTTTCATGTCAATCAATTATTCAGTTACATGAATTGTTTTCCGTGCGATTTACAATTCAGATGTCTTATCATAGGACCATATATTACACAATCTGTAGCCACCTAAGCTAGGCTTGTGTCGTGGCTACAAACTGATATAAGGTGTGTTATATAATATATAATAAAATAAATACAAAAAATAACTAAAATAGGTCGTTTGGTTACATAATACTATCCACCTCACTAGGTTAAAAACCGCAGTTGGAGAATGATGGCTATAGTGAGGAAATAAGAAGAGAGAAAGAGAGAGCAGGTAATTTAGTTTAAACATTTTCAAAGATATCCTGCAATTGATCATAATGATTTCTGATGAAAACTTTCAGTTCCTTCTTCAATTTATGATAATTATTAATATTCTTCAAATGGAGTGGTAGCTTATTGTATAATTTCGGGCCAAAATATGTCACAAATTTCTGGTTATGACTCAATCTACAGCGTGGTATGGTAATTGCTTGGTTGGAGGTCATTCGCGTATTATATTTATGTGAAATGCTGTTAATGGGGCAGATATAAAAGTGCAGATATAAAAGAAATAAAGAAGTGGTGCGACTCAAATCTGCTGTCTTTTAATGTTTCCAAAGCAAATTTGAAATCATTCCGCTGGTTTATTGACAGCATTTCTTTACCAACACAGGACGCGGACAGAATAATTGAAAACAGACCTAGTACTAAATTTTTGGGGGTAATAATTGACAAATTATTACGACAATTATGACGATTACCACATCATTCAACATAAACGTTGGTTCGCCTATCTGCCTAGTGGGGACATGGGGATTTTCTTCGACAAGGGGGGGGGCTATATTTCGGAAACTGAAATTTCGTATGTAGGTTTGTTTTATGTTGTAGATGTGTTATATTTGGTATCAGCATTGCACCCGTGCGGATCCGGGACGGCTCGCTAGTACCTAATATCTACCTGTGATTACTTAAGAATGCGAACAAAGGGCTAGTCATATTGGAACCTTTGTCACTGATCCCGGATCCCGTTCCATATTTTTTGATTTCCCAACTCTCGAAGGCATATAAAAACTTGTAGTTGGGCACCGGTCTCAGCAATTTCAAGCATTCCTCAGTTATTCTGTAGCCGTTCTTCGAGGCATAATGTGTGACACCAGACTTCTCTGGTCTATGAAGTCGAATATGTGGGAAATGTTCCTTGCAGAGAGTTATTAAAGTCCACCTAGTTTGTCCAACATCTTCACATTTTAGTCTGTCAATCCCAGACTTTTTCTTTCACGTCTTTTTGTCATTCAGGTTGCAAACACTTGTTAAAGCGTACGAGTAGTTTTGAAATCCACTTTCATATTTGATCAGTCAAATAAATTGGTTGATATATCACAAACATTTTATTTTATTAGCGCTTAATAAAAGACCCTTTACTTTATTCATTAACTGTAATTTTCAGTTTCATTGAATTGATGAAACTGCAGAACACTGTATTATTCGTGACAACATACCTGAACAAAATGCTGTACACTTTCCAATAACATCCCGTACATTTTGAAAACTCAATCAAAAATATCTGCTCGTTTCAAATATCCCGCGGATTCCAAACTTTTTTTAAATGAAACAATCATCGAACAAATCACTTTTCCCGGCGTTTTTCTCCCCCTCAGTGCGGCAGGGCGGTTATTTTGGGACTATGGAGAAACTATTCGGGTTGGTTAGGACCGGCAACAGGTTTCGATACTTCACTTTACGCAAGCGGGAACCGCGAAATTCGTTACGAAAGAGTCTGCTACACATGGTCAAAGGAAATGTAGTTTTTGGTCTTATTTGATACTGGCGATGAATTTTAATATGTCATTAGTTCTTGCTTGGTGGTCGTTTGTTTGTTTTCAAGATTGATATTACGAAATAGACATGCACTTGTGATCTTTGGTAATAATAATAATTGCTTTATCGTCCAACAGTTATCCACTCACAGGACGATACACAGAATTAGTCACAAAGCAAAGAAATGTTGCAGAAAGTTAACATAAAAATAGCAATCCTTATCCATTAAATAAAATATAGTTCAGCGATTTTGAAGTTGTTTCAAAAGTTTATTCCTTTTTCTGTCCGTCTTAATCCATATAATCCATCATAACCAAAAACTTCGTGAAATATGTTTACCACATGTAAGGAGGCCTTAAGGTACTTTATATCATTGCATGCCTGTAGGTCTCAATCTTGAATATGTTACGAAATTTCATGAATGTCCCATTTCGGGTACATCTCATAGCTTTACACTTTCTAACATTAAGTTTCAATTTATCATTGCAACGCCAAGTAACAAAAAGTTCCAACTTATACTGAAGATTTACACAATTACTCATGCAATTAATTACGGAAAATAACTCAAAGTCATCTGCAAAACAGAGCCCGAAATAGAACAAGCCTGGAAAGAATGGCCCTACGAAGTCGCCATCTATGGGATTTACAGGATACTAAATCTTGGAATATCCAAGGTACATGTGGCTCCCCCAAGCGGTCAGTTGCAAAGCCAAGCCTTGACATCGATTGCCGAACGAGATTCGTTCTCTGTTTTTCACTGCAAGACAACTAGATGAACTTGTAATCCAACACCAGCTGGCGCCGTTTCTATCCTGAAGTTAATAGTACCAACCCTGACCACCAGAGAGCGACGGCAGTGTTCAACCAACATAATCTGGTAGCAGTCGCTATCAACCAGTCATTTAATTCAATTTAATTTAGGCGAACCTACTATCGCTACCTCTATCTGCTTGTTACCACATTGAATACCAACATCGTACTACCATCGTTCGCTGGTAGTCAGGGTAGCTACTATAAATTTCAGTTTATACCAAAATCGTACTTCAGGGCTGCTATGGGCTTTGTATGTTTGCATAGAAAGTTTGTATTTTTTGATTCCATCTATCTCAGCAGCATACCAGTTGTGTCAGCACAATGTTATGCCTCAGTAAATTCAAAATGTGGAGAAAAAAATGTATAGCAGTACCTGGATTCCAGCTATAAAAAATACCTGCGGACGTCATACTTCAATTTGGTAGATGCGGTAGGTGTTCTTAGACTTCTATAATTTTTTAGGGGTTCTCTTATTGTTTTTCTCTGGGGGTTTTCCAGAATGACTTCTATCTGAAGACCCAAGATATATTCAATTTCACATTATCACATTCTGGCGTTCAAATAACACAGAATGTTAAATCAACCGAGTAGCAAATTCAAACGAACTAACTTCCATTTCATTACAAGTATAATACAGTTGGTTGAAATCAAGAATCAGGATGTGTACAACATTCCTGGTAAACGACTTCTATATGAGAAACATTTTGTCAAAAAATCTCGACCTAAGGCACTGTTGATAAAGAGATACAATAAATTTTAACATTTCATTCATAGAGGTGCTGCGTACCTCTCTAAATCACAGCTTGACACTGTCAAGTTTGCACTTCAATCCCCTATGTTTTTTATATTTGGGAATGAATGATATTAGGTTGAAAATGTTTTTATATCATGGTCCATGAATAAAAGAATTGAATAAAATCGGTGGGATAGATTTCGATTCTAGCACCATCTATGAACACGTGTACAAAGTTGGGACAATCTCTCTCACGTCGCGAGTGCTTCATGAAACAAAAACCGAATTGGTAAAAACACCAGTTTGTATACATTTGGGATAAGACTTACTTTCTGGTTAAAAATAATTAAAAGTTTTTTATATAATCTGCTGGAGTCTCTCTCTCTATGAGGCATAAGCCGAAAAAGCAAAAATTCCAAAATTTAGTAGAATACTGTATTTTCTTTGAAAATGACCGTCAAATATTCTCCTATTTTTGTCACCGGCTCTGTACTTGTGATATTTTGTGGACATAACCTATAAAAATGTGTTTTTAAACTATTAGTTGCTTTTCATTCTCTCTTAAAATTCCTCATTATTCCTATATTGACATTTAGCAGAGATGTCATGAAATTATTTTATTATGGAGACAGAAATGTAGTCAGTAATCGAGAGAATGAAATTCTTCAATCAAGCAATGACCATTTCTCGCGAGTGGACCACTACACTTTTTCTACGATTCTTACCAGGAAATTTATATAAAATGATTTGTAAAGGATATCTAGAATGTGAGAAATACCTGAAAGAAGCAAAATTACTCCATATTTCTGTAATTATATTAGACTTTTGACAATAAAACCCTGATATAGGTATCGGTTCACTTTTGTCTTGAAACAATGATTATCTTGGACACATGGCATGCCTTCCACCATCAACAGGCATAGTTGCTCCCGTAATGAAACTAGCATCATCGCTGGCCAAGAAAGCAATTGTCTTAGCCACCTCCTCAGGCTTTCCCGGCCTACCCAAAGCATGAGTATCTTTACACTTCTTCAAAAACGCTTCGTACTGTTCTTCATTCATTCCCCCTCTCTTGTGAAGGTTCGTGACAGTGACTCCAGGGTTCACACAGTTGACTCTGACTTGTTTAGGGGCCAGGTCCAGGGCTACACATCTCGTGAAGTGGTCCACAGCAGTCTTAGACATACAGTACGCCAGGACTCCAGGAAAAGCTCGCATGCCGTTGACGCTGCTAACATTCACGATGTTCCCCTTGGTTTTCACCAGGTGGGGCACTGCAAGAAGCGAAAGATGGTACAAGGATCTGACGTTGGTGTTCATCATTCTGTCGAACTGTTCCAGGCTGGTGTTTTCGATGCCTCCCGTTTCTATAATGCCGGCGTTGTTCACCAGCACGTCCAGTTTCCCGAAATGTTCTATTGTTTTATCGAGTATGGCCTTGGTATCCTTTTCGTTTGTCAGCTCACCGGTCAAGAGTAGGGGAATCGATTTGGTGGAACAGTCGGATGCTACTTTCTTCAGGTTTTCCAAGTTTCTTCCGGCTAAAGCTAAAGTGGCACCAAGTCCGGCGAAATGTTTGGCCGTAGCAGCTCCTATACCAGAACTCGCACCCGTTATTAAAATAACTTTTCCGGTAAATGCCATACTGAGTTATATGCTTCCAATACCTTGTGATTGTAGATCAAACTTGTACTTTGAACGGTCTGTGTTTACAGCAGAATCAAATTAATCATTTAGAGGTTAAAAGGTTGAAAATCATTTAAGGTTTAAAATTATCTCACGTAGTATCCATAGGCATAATGATATATAGACTGGGCGTGAAGTCACTTTACATATATACCACCTGTGGATCACACAATGTGTTGGCCACTGCGTCACAGCAAGGATATGGGTGACGTAAACGCCAAAACGTGAATCTCCACAAATTATTTCAGTTGCTGGCATCAATGTTCTCTATTCAATTACCAGTCCATATTTATTACGTCATTGTAACAAATAACAGTTGTTCTATGTTTTATCGCACTAGCTAGATGGCGCGTTCTCCTGCTGTCAATAAATCTGCTTAAACTAAGGTTTTTGTCTAAAACAAGCAACCAATTTATTCACAATTCATATCATTCCTAGTTCAGAGTTTCTTCCTTTGCTTCCGTACAAGTGCTTTCTACCAAAGCTTTCTACAATAATCGAAAAAACACACCTGTGTCACAGTATACTATATAGTATACCGTGGCTCCCAAATACGGGAGCCAAGTTGCAACTGTTGCTGAACAAAATTTATAATTCAATTGAACCTTTTTAAGTTTCAACAGACAGTGTTACAAATGTGTGAGAATCCCCGACATTTCGGAGACTTCACTCTCATGAGAGTATTGAATCAAATGTGAGGGGAATTGAATTGAATTGAATCAAATGTTTCCGAGGGGAATCGGTTTCTCACGCATAGAGAATAGATTATGAAAAATAATGTTTCATATGGGATTTTTGTTAATGGGTGTTGTAGCTGTGACTAACTCAAGGAAATAGAAAATTATGAAAAACCGGCACTATTGGTTGATGCAATGAATCAGAAACACACCTGTGGAGAATATTCACTTCACAAATTTGGGAGCCAAGTTGCAACTGTCGCTAGACACTAGGAAATTAGTGACAGAAAAGGCGAATTCCTGTTTCTTTTCATACTTTAAAAACTTTTCATACGTTTTATGAATTTATCAAGGAGGTTTTCATTTCAAAAACTTTTTCGATATAAATTATCATGTTAGGATATTGTGAAGAATCCACAAACCACCCACTCTATAAAGAATCTCAAATGAATGCTGTCCTAGTAAGTATTTTGGCGATCCCGCTATGGCAACACTGATAACAGAGCTCAGCTCGATAGAAATCTTTTTCACCATTCATACATTAAACGAACCTTGACCTACTGCATTGAAGATGGCGCAGTATCATTCATTGATAACGATTAAAAAATGATTATTTTTTATTTTATGATGATTTATTATAATCTTCCATCTTCCTTATTTATACAGAGATCTCCAAAAAAAAACCATTTTAAATATAATTATTTCAGCAATCAATAGCAACACGTCTATTTAGTCTTAATAAGGGGTCAGCTATATATTTATATAGTGTATCACAATACTAGACTTTACCCATTTTTTATCTAGATTAAACTAGGAAAGAACAAACATTTCTTTTAGAACATGAAAAATGTGAAGATAACTAGCTCAAGAGCACCCTAACATTGATAAACGTTGTTCCAAAGTCAATATTTATACAATGAAAATGTTGATAAAAATAACGCGTGCCTATGAATATTTCACTCAATATCGTGTTTTAAAAATCGTCTTCACCATTTCGTCATGAGTTTCGCCGGTAAAGTTGTTTTAATCGCAGGAGCTAGTTCAGGAATTGGAGCTGCTACGGCCAAACAGTTCGCCAGACTTGGTGCCACTTTAGCCCTATGCGGGAAGAGAAATATGGACAAGCTAAAGCAAGTGAGATCAGAGTGCGCAACAGAATCAAATCCCCTTCTCCTAACAGGCGATCTAGCAGATGAAACGAAGAACAAAGCCATTCTCGAAGAAACCATAAAACATTTCGGCCAACTGGACGTTTTGGTGAACAGTGCCGGTATTCTGAGAACGGGGACCATTGAAAACACCTCCCTGGACCAGTACGACACAATAATGAACACCAACGTGAGATCTATGTTCCAACTCTCGATGTTGGCCGTGCCACACCTGATAAAAACCAAGGGGAACATCGTGAACGTGAGCAGTGTTAATGGCCTGCGCTCTTTCCAAGGAGTCCTAGCCTATTGTATGTCCAAAGCAGCAGTGGATCAGTTCACCAGGTGCACTGCTTTGGATCTAGCCTCGAAGCAAGTGAGAGTAAACTCAGTGAATCCGGGAGTTATCAGAACAAACATCCACAGGAAGAGTGGGCAGAGCGAAGAAGAGTACGCAGCTTTCTTGAAGAGGTGTCAACTAACACACGCTCTAGGCAGGCCAGGTGAGGCGGATGAGGTGGCTAGACTGATTGTGTTTTTAGCTAGCGCTGATGCTAGTTTCATAACTGGAGCTACAGTTCCTGTGGACGGAGGAAGACATGCTATGTGTCCAAGATAGAAAGTGACTAGTACTATTTTGAAATTTTATACCATTTACTGTCAATTCAGGTGTTAGCAGTAGATTTGAAAGCAGTATTTTATTGAATAATAAGGTTAATTGTATTCTCGCATGTATAATTAACAGAATCAGATAAAATATGTTGAAATAATTTATTTCTCTTTATTTGCTTTTCAAAGTATAGCGTTTCATTCAACTTACATACTTTAACCAGAGAAAGATGGCCTAAGATGAAAAACAGAGGTTTGCATCTTTCGATGCAACCAATTGATCTTCAGCCTTTCCCATTTCAGTAAATGCTCACATTTATTTATTGTATCATTTTGGGAATAAAGACCTATTATTATTACCATTATTAAATACATACTTTACATACTTTAACCATAATCTTCCAAAAAACATAAAAGATATTGTTTTTGCTAACAGATTTATGAAATCTGTAAGAAAATTCTTATGTAATCTAGAGCCCTATAATACCGATGAATATTTTCTATAAATACATAGTGCAATTTTACTCAAAATTGCGCTATGTATTTATAGGTTTGTTTTGGTTCACAATTCAGTACAGTTCGATCATGCGCAGTTATTAGGTTTGTTCGTTTGTTCTGGTTGTAACATCAGAAACTGTTTGGAAACAGCACAAGATATGATGCGTACAAACAAAATATCTCAAACAGTCCGAAATAGTCTCGGACACTTGTTTAAAACAGAACGTTTTTGAGGAGACCACTGTACCACCTATCGTATATATAAAGAGATGAAGACGAGAAAATACTATTGATCATGTCCATTTTGTTATGTAGCGTATCCTTATAGTCACTTCAGATGTTAGCTTGCCCTCAATCATCAATTATTCAAATCAAATAAATGACAAAACATCCTAGCAAATAGCCCAAACAAATTTCCACATGAATGCGCATGAGCAACGGGAACAGTTCAGCCTCCTCGAGAGCAAGAACGATTCGGGACGGTTCAAAACAGTTAGGACCATTTCGCATTCGAAACCAGAACAGAGGATTCATCAGTCCGAAATTATCCTCAATAAACCAGAACGCTATATATCAACTGCGCATGAGTCTGACGTCCTAGAATCTGAATTTCGTCGAACCAGAACAAAGTTAACGTGGCAACACTGAATATACCTTCCATGCCGATTATTTCTTTACTGACAGATTTGTGGCTGATGCAATAATTTTTATTAATTTTTCCAATATTTTTCTATTAAATCCCTAAAGGAGATTCTGAAATTCGACCTTATTCTTCCATATTCAAGTGAGGAAATGGCTGAAGACGAAGCGGTGAGTAAACATTGGAATGGGTCTCATTCTTTACAACCTCATGAAAGTAACATACAAATACATACTTTGTATGTTCCGCTAGAAGAAAATGCTTTTATTTTCTTATCCACTTGTTAAATGAAAGTTATTTTGATATTTGGTTCCACTTTTCACGTAATATGTATGTAGTTTGTAATTTAAGGTCATCTCTCAAAATGGTACATGACTTCTCTTGCTATGTGAAAGTAATATGCTTTAAATTCCAAAATGAATATAGGTATATATTTCTTCTGATATAACAGCCGATATGGATCAGAGAATTTAACACATCACACTTAACAATTTTTGAAGTTATAAATATACAAATGTTAACATGAAAGGTGCCTCAACAATAGATTCTCAATTTCATTTCATTTCAAACAAGTAATACAAATAAGGAAATTATGAAAAACTTAAATTAATTGGCGCTCCGGGGCAGCTTCATTGATTCCAGTGGCGCATTTGCTTTTTCAGCTGCTGGAAAACCTGGAAAAACCTGTAGTACCACATCATCTGAAGATCTTGATCTGCCAATGTCCTGTCTTTCATAAAACAAAATATAGGGTGTCTCCTTAATATCAGTGCACTTACTTTTGTGTATGTCGCCCTATATATCTTGGATCTTGACTTCAGTAGTAACTCCTTATAACTCCAAACATGTGTTATGAGGTTTAGCACCCAAATATTTTGTAACATATTTTTATGTGTTCTGATTTGAACTCAAATCAAATTGAAGGTAGAATGGGAACCTCTGACAAATTAAATTCAAAACAATCACTACTCCCAAACACTATAATTGCAATACTTTTCTACACTCACGTTTCACCAATCAAGTTAGTGTCTTCAGAACCATGATATCCCACTATGATAAGTATACCTCCTCTAATCTGTCTAATACACTCTTTCATTTCCAATTTTCTTCTGTGTAGAGGTTGCAAGTCCAGGGTATGCATGTTAGTACCCACGAATGCTTACTAGGCTATGAGTACATTCTACGGGGTGTTTATTAAACATGCGGCAAAAATTTAAGGTACTATTCCTTGGACTATTCTAAGGATATATGTGGTTGACGACTTGTTTATTTTGTAGTAATTCATGATCACTTCCACAATTGGATTCAAATCCTATTGGCATAAGATACGGAAATTATCCAAATTCAAAAAGAATGGAATAAATACTAAAAATATTATAGATATCAATTTTGAATATGAGTTAACTTCTGAAAAAGCTTACATATTTGCTAAAAACTTGAGCTATTGGTACGAAAACTTTTTTGCAGATACCCATACAAGAAAATTATACATTCAATGTAGATGAAGAAGAATATTTTGAAATCTTATAACAGGGAAAAAGCTCAGCTCCACGGCATGACTATATCACAAGAAACATGTTGAGATAGCTGGATTATGAGATTCACAAGCTATGGATTTTGCCTTAAAACGCATTATGTACCTGACAATTGGAAAATGGGCACAATAATTACAATTCCCAAACCAAACAAGGAACACTTTCTCACAGATAGTTATTATCTGATTACTCCAACTGCTTAATGATAAAATTTCAAGCTACCAGTTTGGATTTAGACAAGGAAGATCTACTATACATCATTTCACGATTCTCAGGAACAACATTGAAACAACCAAGCTGAAAAACAAGAAAATGGCAGGGATCTTTTTGGATATGAACAAAGCATTCGATAGCATCTGGCACAAGGGTCTTTTATTCAAACTGGATCGACTGGATTGTCCTGGCTATCTAGTACATATAATTAAGAATCTGCTAATTGACAGGAAACTGAGAGTTAAAATACTGAGTAGTTTTTCAGACAAATGTATACCAGAGCAGGGAGTTCCACAGGGTTCACCGCTCTCACCATTGTTATATAACTTATACAGCTCTGATATTTATCATCATCAACAAGGGAATATCAACCACTTCAGGCATGAAGCATATATATTTTCCAGTATGCAGATGACACCGCCCTAATTGCACACAATCAAACACTAGACAAAGTTATTAACAATTTGGAACATCTCGCAACAATAATGAATAACTGGTTCAATAAATGAAGGCTCCAGCCAAACCCATCTAAGTATCAGTTCATCATATTTAATCGTCGGAATTCCGCAACTTCTCCAACAATCAACGTTTTTCAACATATCTTACATGCAAAATCGACAGTTAATTACCTACGTGTTACGCTTGATTCCAGACTAAATTTCCACAGCTGTCAATAACAAAAAAATTGAGTGATTGTAAGGTCCGCACATTTACAAGTTTGACAAACCCGGGAGCAGATGCAAACATATCAACAGCAAGCCAAATATATAAACTAATCTGTCGTCCACTTATTGAATACTCGCACCCACTGTTTCCACCCACTTGAAAACAATTAATGTATCTCAAACAACGGATATAAGGAAAATAACAAGATTAAGGTATCCCAATAACTCCAAACACAACCCTCCAAACCCTCTGCTGTACCACCTCACAGGTATTATCCCTATTGAGGAAAGACTACCGTCACTTACTCAGAAGTTTGCTAGAAAAGACGACAATGTA
>WOGP01005442.1:1278-13135 GCA_015342065.1 Leptinotarsa undecemlineata | reverse complement strand
ATCTTTTAAGTTACTGTGAACATCACAAATAGCGCGCGTATGTTAAAACATTCTGAGTACGTATAAGCTTAAAAATGTACAACTTTACGATAGAACTGTCAGTTGCCAGATTGCAACAGGGTTGCCAACTCCCGAAACATAAAAGGCAACCTATCGTAAAACAAGTAAGGACTGAGGTGGGGGCTATGTATTGCAGGCCTCTCTTCAATTTTTTGTAAATTATTGTTCATATTCACTTGAGTTGGTTTGGCAATTCAATTTTCCCATAATTATTTTTTATGTGATCTTTAATTTTTGAAATCTACTTGTACTGAAATCTTTGTAAAACATTTCCTGTTTCATTTTTCTGAACCCCCTCAAACACAATCCTGGATGGCTCGAATCCTTCAGAAATAAAATCACACATGAATCCGGACATTCACCAGAAGAACGTTGAGCATGGAGTCAACGTTATTTCTTTTAAGTACCGAGCACAAGTACTCCAGGAAATTCCTTGAGGCAGTCTAAACTCGAAGCCGCACTGTAGGATGCTAGATAGTCTCTTGGATGGTTAAGGTGGATGGGGGAGGGGCAATGCATCCTGGACGTAGTGAAATGAAGCCAGTATCCAACTGACAGCGAAAAAGGAACAATCATGCATCTTTCTAAAGTTGCGAAAACTTTTTTACTCAGTTCATATTCGAAAACTATAGTAGCAAATAGTGTTATAAGAAAACCGTCGGTGCATACTTATAATTTGAGGCGTCAACAGGACGGAGAATTCGTGAGAGTCTACAAAAAAACACCCTTCACAAATTTTATTTGTATTCTAGGATGTCAGTTGAGGCATTCGACCTACTTTTGAAGTTGACTAAATGCAAATTGTATAGAACTTTAACGAACTTCAGAGAAGCTATATCAGCAGTGTCGTAAAAATTTTTGAATTTTTCCTTAATGGATCTGATGGGTCCCAAATTGCCTTTTTTTTGTACACAGAACTTATTACGCTTTCCTCTCTAGCTAGGCTACCCGGCTGGAATATGAAACACGACTGATTGGGTTGGATAGATACCTGGCGTACCTTCGGATTGTTTTTGGAGGTTAGTTGGTAGTGGGGCGCCACTGCGGCTACCGTCGTTATGTTACTCACGTTTATAAATAGCAGGATGTTCGTCAGGCAGCTATCTACCAACGTTCCTGCAGTGCGGCCCTAGCCTTAGAGCGGTGCCTGTCTGAAAGTAGCAATTCACGTTGGATTTAAATCACTGGAGATCAAATCTATTTGGAAAAAGTTCTCAGGAAACTTATTCCACAAAAACTCAGTATTCCAAAAGAAAGAGTTCCTAAACAGTGAAGTTCGAGGTGATGAGCAGCCACAGTTAGTCGCTTATCTCTGATTACGTACCGCTCTTGGTGGAATCAAATGTGCCAAGCCACTTTCTCCATAGTTTCTTCGATGTTCCAGACCAGGGATCGGCATGTAGTTTTAGGTGGGATCCTGATACTGTGGGAAAATTTTAATCAGGTCTAGAAAAAAACAACTGATAACAATGAGGTGCTACCTATGTATTATTTTGGTTCCAAATCAAACTCTGAATTATTATAGAACACAAGACCTGAAATTGATGTGGGAAACTACACCGACGGTCTTGAGGCAAGTTGGTTTTCGAGAGGATCGAAGTGGATCTTCTATTGGGCGTTTGTTAATCTCGAACGATATTTATTTTTCAAAAAATTCATCTTTGAGAAAGACGTTTGACAAACGTATGTCGAACCAAACATAGTGTCCAAATTTATAGCTATTTTATTGTAATTTTCATATTTTCCCGAGACATGTTTGGTTCAAAATTCTCATTAAAATACCGTTTCATACATTTGCAAAGACACATATTCTTAAAAATCGATTTTCTCTATTTAAAGTGATGGCTTTGACAAATTGAACAGTTCGACACATCTGTCCATTATGCCGCTACATCGTTCCTAAGATCGGCCAGATTCTCAATAACTGAACAATGTCTCTTAAGAGTTCGTTTTATATTCAAGAATTGTCGGAAATTGAATGAATTTTTGTTTTGCAATATCGTTTTCAAAGATATTCAGCTTGCGATGAAAAGCAGACACTCTTTGTATCAGATCACATATTAATGTAACATTTCTTTGAGCGCATTCAAAGATTTTAAAGTATCTTCTAGGAAAGCCACAACCAGCATATTTCGTTTGTTTGTTATAAACTCAAAGTGCTTTCTGCGTATCTAAGTTTTGCAAGAAGGAGGTTACTTGTTATTTAATTAGCCAAGCTAGATGGGAAACTAATCAAACCATATCAGTTGTGGGTACTTGTAAAACAGGTTAGCTAGGAAACTCAAAATAAAATAAGTATATACTAAGTTAAATTCTATGTGGCTTAAAAATATTTTTTTATTTAATTAATATATTGTATGCCTTATCTACGAAATAATTTATACTTGGTCACGAAAAGAAAAATGAAACTATCTATGTTTTTACCACTTTTATTTGTAACTAACGTTACTGCATTTTTTTGAAGGTGATTGACAATGTTTCATGATGAATTTCACTAGTTCGGACTTCCATTGTCCAATATATGAAATGATTTGAAATCCCTGAGACACCTAAAAGAGAAGAAATTGAAAATGAATAGCTGAAAATAAAATTATAATAAGCAAAAACCTGAAATGAAATAGCAGTGAAATAAATACAAGTGAAAATAGAACAATTGAACAAAAAATTAAATAAAAAGAAAGAAATGAAAAACAAAAATAAAAATACAAAGTTAAGAGATTCCAAGCCACGTTAGTTCACAACGTTTCGATTGTTGGTATCTACAATCGTCTTCGGGTGATGACTGAACTGATTCCTCCGAGAGATGACTATTTATGGGTCGTTCGAGTACTTTCACTTATCCCCGCTTTTCATATTCCGCTTCACTGGTTTAGTGGGAGAGGACCGTTTGGCGGGAGTTGGCCATTTTTCGCTTGATGATGGGTTTCCATACGTTGCGTATCTCTACGCTAGCTTGGCTGGATATATTATTGGACAACATGTATGCGGCTTCCTTGAATTGATGTTGTGTTGATGGGTCCAAACATGATCTGCTATTCCTGAATTGCTGGTTCCCCCCCCCCCTGCTGTCTGTGTTTCTTGTGCTTGGCAATGCGAACATTTAATGACCTCTTAGTTTAACCAATAAAGGATTTTCCACACTCACAGGGTATCCGGTAAATGCAATTCGTTGAATCTGAGACTGCGTTTGTTGGCCTGGTTTTCGTGAGGCTGCTACGGATACTGTTACCGGATCTGAAGCAGGTTCTAATGTCGTACTTGGAACCAATTCTTCTTATCCCCTCCGGTAATCCTCTGATGTAGGGGAGTGCAAGCACTGGTTGTGACGGGTTCTCTTCCTTACGAGGCCCCTGCTGTCTTTCAGCCATCTTTTCTACCATCGCTTTGGAGTAGCCAATCCGTTGAAGATAATTTTTGATATCTAGTTCCTTCTCAAGACCTTCCTTCGTATTACAGAGCCCGAAAGCACGGTCTAATAGTGTCTTGATGATTCCTCTTTTAGTTTATTGATGGTGGTTGGATTCGTGGTTCAGATACTCTTTCGTGTGAGTGGGGTTCGGTATATAGATGTTCTCCACTTAGTGTCGGTCCTCTTCATCAAAACGTCTAAGAATGGTAATTCGTTGTGGATTTCCTTCTCCATTGTGAAAGTGATGGAAGGTCTCACGCTGTTGATGTGTTTCAGGAAATTGTTTTCTGGCCACGAGCTTGCATGCCTGACAGTCAACTGTTCACACATCTTGCATAGAGGTGTGTCCACTAGCCCATATCATGGAGGTGTTTCCTTAGTTTACAGAGGCCAATCAGAAATCCTACTGTCACCCATTGCATCCTTTCATTCCATCCCATCTCTTTAGGGATTGAGGATAGGTGTAAAGTTTGGCTGATTCCGCAACTGTCGATTTCATCAGGTCGTAGGTGCCACTGGATCTTGAAATTTCCATTCCAGCTTTCGTGTTAGGAATCACACGTTAAAAGGTAAGTCCTCGTTAGTCCTCAGGTCGTACAGGTTTCTCAACTTCTGAGAGTTGTCGTTGGTATGGGGGCGACAGCTGATTAACGGAAAATCAGATTTTGAACAGAACAAATTTTTAAACAGCTGCTTCCTTGACCTAAGAGTCGGCAATGCGATCACTTTTACTCCTGTCGTGCCCTTTAACCCACCTCAGGATAATGTTATTATCTACCGTGGCTTAATCTTGGTGGCACTCTAGTACTAGCCCTGAGGTAGCACGTTGTCTCTTCAAGGCTAATATGGCTTCTCTGCTGTCAGTGCAGATTGCTAAGTTTTTGCCAGGAATTCGTTTCCTGGTTATTATTTTTTGTGGCGATTGAGATATCAGCCCATTCTGTTTGAACCACGCTAGTATTTTTATCCATTCCCTACCTAATCCTTAGGCTTAGTGATCTGGAGTACACTTTACATCCTGAACCTTCTTTGGTTTTTGATCCGGCTGTATATATGCGTATTGCATATGTAGCATCTGCCTCTGTGTTCTGTTTTATTTGTATTTTGTAGGGTTTATTAAACACAATCCTGGGTTCAATTGCATTACTGGTTGCCTGCAGCAGAGGTTGCGCAGTAAGCGCTTCTTGCCAAAGGCTCAGCCTCAATTGACCCATTCCTACTTCGAGGTTTACACCAGTCGTTTACAATCATAACATGGCCATTAACGCAACCTCCTATGATGTTTAAACAAGCCAATCGTTGTATTTGATATAACTTTTGGATGGCCATTGCTTGTAGAACTTTCGGGGGGGATCAATCCCCCTTGATCGTTTACTGAATAGTTTTCTCGGTAGGCCCATTATGGCGACCGTAAAATAGGCGAAGCGTTCGGTATGTTGCCTAAACAGAACATTTTCATGAAACCATTTTATTATTTGCACGTGCTGTTAAATGATATATTCATCCATGGTTTCTTGGCGAAACAGACTGAATAAATGAAACTATTTTGACGGATGTAGCTCAATCAAGCCGTTATCAATTGTCAAAGTTCGGAAGTCCTTATTGGACGTAATATTCACGTAAGAAGTATATTTCAGGCGTCTCCAGCGAGAAATTTGGAAAATGTGCTGGAATTTCCCTATTATTCCATGATATCTGAAGGGGCAGCAGGAAAGTTCAGTGGGTTTAGATTCGGCATCCCAGAGAAGTAGGTTCTCGCCCAAGTTTTGATACTGTTTTCACTTCAGTACATCATCGATACCATTTGATGGAATTAGAAATTAATTTTTGATTTTTTTTAAACATTCACATGTTTATTGTGAGGAAATTAACGATTCAATATGAAATACGAGTTTGTTTGCAACGCGGGTATTAACATCCTATCCATAAACATCTACTCAATACCCTCGGTTCGGAAACATTTTAAATAACACATTCATGTTTTTGAAATCTACTTTTTACTGTTTGCATATTTTCCCCGGTGAAAGACAATGTTTTCATGCCCTCCCTGTTACCGACCCGGTTTTCCGCGGCAATTAACATTTTTGTGGCCCTATAGATTTTGTACTCTCGGTTGTTAATTTTTTCGTACGATTCTACTGAATTCTAAGTTTTTATTTGGATAAATATTCAAAAGTGTAGGGCAGTGTTTTACAATTACGACACTGCCCTTGGGCTTCGCATATAGGTCGGATATTATGGTAAATCCTGCGCAATTATATTGTTTAACGTTCCTCTTCCTGATTGAGCCTCGCAAGAATGATGCATGCTCAGCGAAAATTCCCCGACATTTGTCTGATTACCTAATTTACAGACAGTGTGGAAATATGTAAATTTTTGGTGCTAATTCACAGAGGATTACAATTATTGTAGGCGATTTTCGTGGGAAATTATGATTGAATTTTCACATTAGAATATGATTTCATTTTCCAAGGGTCACAGAATATCGTTGAAAGGTGAAAACAATCTATAAGGTTGATAGTAGGTAAATAGAAAGTAGGAGTGGTGTGGGAGAGAAAGAAATAGAAGAAGGAAAATATAGTAAAGTTCCTATAGAAGCAAAAAGAGTGCAAAGGAGGATAGTTAAGAAGCTCATCAGGATTAGATAGGAAAACAAATAATAGAATGCAAATGAAAAAAGGTATAAAAGTAGATGGAAAAGTGAAGTGAACAAAGAAGTAGTAGAATGAATCAAATAACAAAGTGATAAGGAATGAAAGAAGTGAAATAACACACATCAAGAAAAGTAAAGAAGGAAAGAGAACAGTAGAGGAAGAGAGATTGACAAAACTCATGGGATAGATGGGAAAAAAGTTAATTACTGGTAATAGAGGAGAAGGAAGGGACGATAATCAAGAAGGGGGAAGTGGTTTATAGTAAAATATAGAAAGTTGGATTAAGTAATGGTAGAGTGAAATAGGGCCATAGATTGGCCAGAAATAAATACATTTATATAACACAAATATTTATTTACACTTCTTCATGAGAACAGCTTTTACTATTCTTGATGAATATTACATTAGGATAGATAAGAAAGAAATAGAAAAATATATTGGTGAGTGAGTGAAATAGAATTGAGTTCAACATTGTTTGTTTGGAAAAAAGTGAAAGTTGTCAAATCAGACTTTCTAAAACTGAATAAATGAAAACTAATTGAATGGCAAATTTCAGTATGGAGAACATTATAAAGTTCTCAAATTGGTTTCCAATGCCAAATACAAGCACATTCTATATAAGTACTTTAATTCATCTTCATAAAGCATAAATAATAATCATATTTTTATTTTCGCTGAGTTCACCTGTGTAATTTTCTGAGAATAGGTTGTCATCCGAATTGATTATATTTCTTACATAATAACATAATTACACGACAATTCAATGAAGAAAACATTAGAATTTTCAAATGTCACACATCCTGTTTTTCGAACAAATCATAATAATTGAGTTCACGTCGTTCAAAACGAATTTATTTCGATAATACCTACATGGTTTCCTGATATTTTTGCTGTTGAACCCTTTATTCAATCCGTCGAATTTCCGATGACAATGAAGTTTCTACAGTCGAAAAAGTGAAAATCTAATGAGGCAAGTGCGGACGTGAATAGTCCCCCATCATCTTAACATTTCAACAGAGCGACATATCAGAGTCGTACGAAATTTTTGTAAAACGGGGTCTTTGACATTTCATATGAAAGGTATTTCAGTTATAATAACTTTCACTTCTATGAATTTCGCAATTTCGCCACCTATGTCGGAATTTCTAAAATGAATATTTTTTGCGATAGATTGGTGTTAATTTCAATAGCATTCTTTTTAATCCTTGTGATCATTCATCTTCTATTCTTTTTGAATCTTCTGACATTAAACCTGTCTATTGACTAACTCATTTATAACATTTTAGAAAGTTTCTGGTCTAAAGCCAGTGAAAAATTAATGAATTTTAGCCAAAACGAAGAATCTCAGCGTTTCATTGTCATAAAATGAGAAACACTGTTGTATTTTCATCATCTAGAACAGTTGTCGAAACTCGCAAATTCAGTTCCTCTGTTCCTCTATGTGTGTTTGGATTAAATTACGTTCTAATGACGTTATTGTCTGTCCAGAAATGAAGGAAACTACAGCAGTATATTCAGTGCATTTCGTCAATATCCCCCCCTTTTATTTTTTGATTAGGTCAAGTCAAAAAATTTAAATTTGGGATAATGAAATTAATGCATGAATAGTTTATTTCGAAGTGAAGTTCACAGATGAAACTTTCAAGATGGCGACTGGGCCATCTGGGAAAAGAAAATTAAATGACACATCTTTTTGAAGCTCCTGACAAATGCGTCACAACCCTAGAATATAATGTCAATATCTTCAACTACTACAAAATGGCGGAACTTTAAATGATTGCCTGAATACATTGACATTTAACTAAATAATATGAGGTTATAAGCTTGAGGTCGTTTCAGAAGATGCTCGAAATGGTTACCATGAACTTCTTGACATATGAACAGCCTATCCGATATTTCACGCCGAACATTTTCGAACACAGTAACTACAAATATTTATTATTCTCTGCCGTACATCCAATATTAAAGCAGGATCAGATTTGTACACGTTTTGTTTCAAATAACCCCATAAAAAAGTTCAAAGGTATCAGATCTGGTGAGCAAGCTAGCCATTCTGTAGGACCTCACGACCAATCCAACGCCGGGAAAAGTAGTATCCAAATAGTTTATTACTTGTCTAGAGTGATGAAGTAGTTCTCCATCTTGTTGGAATACAATATCCATATCGAATTCATTAAGATTCGCTTTAATAATTTCAGTGATGACAGGGTCAGCAGTAGTTTCCAGCATATTCAAATACAATTCCCCTGTTGAATTTTGATCAATGAATAGAGGTTTTACAATATTTTTCCCAATATTCGCTTAAATTTTTTATTTCAATGGACGAGAATTGACCATTTTGAAAATTGTTGATGTGATACCTTTCTACTAGTAGAACCGAACACTAAATGAGAATATTCTTACTGAACAATGATGTTCATTGTCGTACTGACATGTTTTGTCAAATAATGACTTAACAAACCTTATCGGGTTGTTGGAATTGCCATATAGCAGATGAAAAGAAATATTTCTAGAAATATCAATATTAATGTGTTTGTCTTCAGGAAAATATTAAACGTGAAGATTTTGACTTCATATTCCAGGGTTCTGAAGTATTCGTCAGGAGCTTCAAAATGATGTGTCACAAGACCTCCCTTCCCATTTAAATTTTTTCCCAGATGATGCCCAGTCGCCATCTTGAAAGTTTCATCTGTCAATGTCACTTCAAAAGAAAGTATTCATGCATTGATTTCATCATCCCAAATTTCAATTTTTTGAGTTGACCCGTTCAAAAAATAGAAGGGGGGGATAATAAATAAATGCACTGTATATTAGTGCAATAGGCGTAACGCATTCAATTCATTTACTCTCAATGAGTTTAATAAATGAATATATGTGAAAAATTTATTCTTGAAAAATGTCATTCATAATAAACAAAAAAAAAACAAATCATCTTCGACAAATATGAAAATTTGTCCAGTAGTAACCAAGACATTCTCTCACAAATAAGTATTTATTTGAAGGGTATTAAAATACATGTTTTTTTAAGGCGGTATAAATAGATATTCCTTTGAATTATATCGTCAATAGTCACACTGCCCCCATAAGGTCCAACTTGGCTTTTTTCATAGGAAGGAAATATAACATTATTTTCTGTTGGTAGTTGAAAGGTCACGGTAGAAGGGTTAGTCGTAGTCTTAGTCTCACAACATGGAAACGAGCTGTTCGTGAACCGTGAAGTGTCCAAACTGTCAGCATTAAATATAAATTGACAATAGATGGACAATTTTTAGAATTCTTACGGAACTCAAGGAAAACAACAGTCTTCTGGAGCCGAAAGTATCCACTAGTAAAAAGTGTTGGTTATCAACGAAGAAGTCAAGAACAGTACACACTTTTTATATAAACTAGAAACTATTATTTGGATGAAATGTGGGTCTATGAGAGTCATACCGTCTCGAAAATTTGACAAGGCCAGAACTCTAAAGTGTGTCTCCCAGTATAGCCACACTTTTCTACTTCTTGAAAATGGCTTCAAAATCGAAGTCGAAACGTCAAACTATGCAAAACTTTGAGCGCGGTTCAACCCTAAATTCAGATACATATTAAAATTTCTAACCGCGGAAACCTATCACTTATCTGATGATGTTTCGAAGACTTTATCCGTCTTCATCTAACCTACGATCAATTTGATATTTTCACTGTCAATAATAATAATATCAAATGGATTTACAACCAAAGACGAATCATAACTACAAATTATAATGTTTTGATTTGAATAGGTTGGATAAAGAAAATGGATAGTCTTTAAAACGTCACCAGACAATACATATTTATTATTATATGCAAAATTTCATGAATTCAACTTTTGGTTTTGAATGTGTTTTACAGCGTTAATGCTTATTTAACGTGAGTATGTTATGATGTTTGTCTAGTTTGATTGTGGTATTTAATTCAGTTTTGTAATTCAGCTATTACTGACTATTCCTAACACAATTACTTATGAAATTGTCAAACAGGAAAATAAAGGATTTAATTTCGATTTGTTATTTTTTGATTTTACCGCATTTCTAACAGACAGACAGCAGAATGGGGAAGACTTTGTTTTGCAATCTTCGACTGTGTTTCATTTGGCGATATGTGATTTCTATTTATCACGATTCTTATTATATAATCCCTCCGTGATATCAGCAACTAAAAACTTGTTTCAATAGATGAATGTTTTTAATAAAGGTCAATTACGAAAAAAAAAAACTGACGAACCCATGAAACAGCTACCAAGAAATGAGCAACGTGATGGCTACTTGACATGAATACTTTTTTCATAATGATTTTTTTGCACCTGTCACAGAATAATAATGAATGATTATTTGAAGGTTTCACTATTACAGTTACTCAGCTCAAAAGGTCGTTATACCGAGTGGGTTTTTGGAGAATGGGTATTCTGGAAATTCAATTACTATAATCTTCATTCCGGAAGAATAGTGTTTCTATGATAGATTTTTTTGTTACAGGTGGTCATATAGATAATAACAAAAAAATCGAGATTGAAAGCAGCAGTGAAGATATACAGGGGAAGCAGTTTATCAATTATGGACAAGATGATCAAATGGTAGGTAAATCAAATATGAATATACGCCTGTTAATATTAACTTTTCAATTGTCTTCTGAATACCGTTAAATCAAAATAACAGTATGGGATTCAGTGCATTCCATTTGAAACGATCCATCCTGAATAACTTTTGGTACAATGATTTTCAGGAAAATAAAAATACGTCAACCATAGTATACAGGGGGACACATTTTGACATATTCACATTTGATGTTACTTTCCCTTTCGCACCCCCAGAGCATGTAACCAATTTTTTTTAATGGCCCACTCTATATTGTTTCACATTATTAGATACTCCATGATGAGGAGATTTCAACAAAGTATAAAACATATGGTTCGGGAGCTACACATTATTCGAGTTGAAAACGAGCCATCCTGAATAACTTTTGAAACAATGATTTGCAGGGAAAATGAAAAAAACAGGTCAATAATTATACATTTTGAAATATTCATTCTAGAGACAAATATGGAAGCAATAAATCAGAAAAATTCTTGAATCTAAATCTGATGACTGGACAATGAGAAGAAAAAAATTCTATAGTAAATGTTCAAGAACGTTTCCATCAACTTCCATACAGTGGTACAAATGAGCTTCCATTACCGCCCTCACATGGTTGAGAATCTCGGGAGTTACTTCTCTGCAATGCCTCATGATATTCTCTCTCAAATCTTCTAATGTTGTTGATTCTATCTCATACACTTCAGACTTCAGATGACCCATATTAATAAATCTACAGGATTAAGATCCGGAAACCTTGGTGGCCATTCTGTAGGATCTCTTCTGTCAATCCAGCGACCAGGAAAATGATCATCCAAAAATGTTTCGCACTGGAGCTGCATAATGAAAAGGTGCCCCATCCTCCTGAAAAACTATTTCGTTTCAGAATAAATTTATATCCTCCTCAATGTCCTATCGATGCAAAGTATTATTCGATTCTCTAACACATCCAACTATTTATCACTAGTCAGATTATCATCGATAAAAAACGTGGTCATCTTAAATAAGACTTTTTTGAAGTATACTTCACAAAAACACCTGTGACACCTAAGTAACAGATTGTACAGAAGTTCACTCAGGGTGGCTTGTTTTCAACTGTTTAAAATCTGTTTTTTCGTTAATCAGCTGCCGCCGTCATACGAATG
>WOGP01005441.1:0-13136 GCA_015342065.1 Leptinotarsa undecemlineata | reverse complement strand
CCGCTTCGTTGCCTCTGGCGTTAAAGCGCCAGTCTGTCTATCTTTCCAGTCGGTAGCCGGTCGGTTCGACTAGGGTGCTTTGTTCACTCAACCGAATTGACTGCCCTGTTGGTTCAAGCCCCAGATTGTAGGATCGATTTTCACTTGCTATCGTCCAACTCGTGTTAGGAATCACACGTTAAAAATACCTCGTTAATCCTCAGCTCGCACAAGATTCGACTTCTGAGGGTTGTCGTTCGTAGGGGTGCGACAGCTGGTTAACGAAAAAACAGATGTCAACAGACGTTCAGTGTTTAGTATGTGATAGACATTTACTGTAGTAGTATTATAAAAGATCTAACCATTGAGCATACAATATTCTTTCATTTTGTGAAACGTTGCTCAAAAATGATTATACTGATTTTGCGTATGTACATTATTAGTAACATTATTTAATTCTACAAAAGTAATAATTGACTTATTGTAGCTCTAATGTATGTACATACACAAAATAAGTAATAAAATATTTTATTATTACATTATGATATTGATATACATAAAATTTGAGTAAAAATCTGAGTTTTGTCAAGTTAAACAATTTTGATATTGAATAGTTCAACTTAGATTAGTTTAAATCACTCCTGTAGGACGTTCCGAAACACACACGTTTTTTTTTATACTAAAAGTTGAAAAGCCACATTGATTCGATGGATTGTCCCTCTTATACTTATTTTACCTGAAAAAGGGGTGATAAACCATTTTTGTGCTATAACGTATGTAAACTGAACAGTAAACCCTTTCATATAAGTTTTATACAAATCAAAATCAACCAAAACACTCCATGTATTCCTTATCACTTAGGTTCTGTCTCTTTCTCCCTTAACATTCAATACCCGCAAATAACTGAGTCTGGCATCGAGAACCGAAAAACAAGTGACAATGCAGTCGAACCCAGGTGTCTCTGGTTTTGAATAGGTCCAGTTTTTTTGTCTTTCCCAGCCACCTTCGATCGAATATATCTGCATATGAGAAGGCTGATATCACTGAAAAGGTTAGGTCAAAAGATTTGCATATTTATTTTACTTCAGAAGTGGTGGGCTTATTTGTGAATACGTTTAGTATAGGCAATAATTTATATTCGGGTTCGTATAGATAATTAATTTTATTTTCGTAGTTGAACAATGGAATGAGTATTCGACATGAATATTCATACTCGAGTGCTTTTTACGTCTCGGCTGGAGAAAATTGAATTCGATATCACGCTTCCAAATGTTTCATTCATATATTCCGAATCTTACGGAAAATGTTCCAACTTTAATTTTGGTTTTAATTCTAGTGTTATGAAAGTGGTGGATATCTAATGATTTTGTTATAGGAGCCACCTGTGTAATACGTCAGTCCAGGATAAATATACTAAAGGATTTATTCTGAAGTTGATTGCAATATCATGATAATTATATTTGGAAACATGAAGGAATATGGAACACCACATTCTGTATGCACTTAGATATGAAGTATATACGAAGTGAATTCTAATGGTATAAAAACTAGTTACCGTATGTCGGCCTTTTCTTTGTATGGCATGGGCGGTGTGGTATATCATATTTTTATATCATTATTTTTATGTAGGAGGTTTTATATGGCATCGACTAGTAAATTTGTCAGACTCGGTACATTAGTCTTTATTACGCTGTTCGAATGGAGTTAGACTATACATTATATGATTATCAAAAAACTGGTTTGCCAATCGTATGAGTAACAAAATCATTCGATAATCTCTTGGATATCATTAGAAATTATCCTAAGCGGCTGCTCATACTGAGAAATTAGTTATTTGCTACAGAAACAAGACAGTATTGATAAGCGACATTTTGCTTGAGAGTGAAATATCTGTGATTTTTTTGAGTAGTTATAAGTTCCTTTTCAAAAATGTTATATTTCAAAAAAATTAATTGGGTGAAAATATTTGTATTTAACTATTCTGTTACTGTCTGCATGGTAACGATGTTTTCTTTTACATGCATTTCCTGTACTTTTCTGTGTTTGTACATATATTTCAATTCTATTTCTGTAGTTTTGTAAAGTACCCCAATTTTCAATGAACTAAGTAATGAAAAAGTAGGCTTTTATGAGTAATAATTTATAGTCGGGCAATATTTATCTCAGAAAACCTATATATCGTGTTTTATTTGTTATTGATGAAATCAAAAATTAGTTTTATCCATCTCTGCCATATTGCCAACTTGAAATTTGTCATCAATACATCTTCACCAAACTATTTCCCCTTTTGAATAAGAACCTATCTACAAAATATTCTTCAAAATAACTTTTTTGACATAAACTTTATGATATTAATATTTTGTGATCCATCATTATTTTTGACCTGATGATGAATGAATTATCATTGCTAAAAAGCAGTTTTTGACTCTGTGGAAAAAACGGTAAACACTCCGGGTAGATCAGATAAATGTCTCGCTATCTTTTTTGACCTGGCCAAGGCAAACGATATTCTACAGAATTGTCTATATAAGAGATTCCAAAAAGTGAAGTTAGAAGAATATGTTAGTAATCCTTTAAAAATATTAATTGGAGTACCACAAGCTACTGTGCTAGGCCCAATATTGTTTCTTATTTATATAAATAGTATTGGATTTTTGAAAAACTCTGGAACTCATATTATCTCGTATGCCGACGATACCACTTTGATTTTTTCTGCAAACACTTGGGATAAGGTAATTGATGATGCAAATATTGGATTAGAACAAGTTGAAAAGTGGCTAGACCAAAACCTACTTATCTTAAATAAAAAAAAACTAAATATATTTCTTTTTCTCTGATTGCAGGTGATCAACTGATAGTAAAGAACTGTATTCATCTATACGAGAATAATTGCCATGCAATTGTCCGAAAATTGAGAAATGTAATAGTATCAAGTATTTAGCTGTTATGATACACCAAAACTTAAGGTGGGATACTCATGTTGTATCTTTGAATAACAGACTCAGACAGCTAACTAGAAAAATGTATGAATTGAGAGAATTTCTGAATGATGAAACACTAAGAGTATTTTACTATTCATTAGGTGAATCCATATTTCGGTACGGTATAACGTCATGGGGAGGTTTATTTCGCAATAATTTAACAAAACTCTTTTGAAGTAGTTCATGATATTTCCGAGAGATAACAGCACTAAATAGAGCTTATAACCTGAGTATTCTATATTTTCCGTCTATTCCATAATATCCTACTCTCCTCTGTATTTAGTTGTATCATTCATTCCCGAAACTTCATTGTTTTACTCGTCTAAAACAATAATCATAAACTGGATTACAATTTTTAGTACATTTTTCACAGAATTTATCGCTACCTTATGACAATTTTACACATATACAGCTTACTTGACGGTGGATGTGTATTAGACGTTTCTGGTGAACCAGACGTTGGATCACTTCGAAAATACAAATATTTTAGACAATGCGGTGTGTCCCCTTCCATTTGAAAGTGGTAGCAACTTTGATTTTTGAAATGGAGCACTTAGAATATATTATTTTTGAAATTTACAACAATTACTCGACAACATTTTTTGATATTTCCCTTCACCTATCTGAATGAATATCAGTTTTTTTCTTCGGTAATCATGACCTCTGAAAATGCTGATATCTTTGAGTGAAGAAATACAATGGTACCGAAATTTGTATTCAAGTTCTTCGAACGGCTATATCCATGTCAAATGACATACATTTTTCCAGTTCAACTTTTTTTCTCAAATTGGGGAACAATGTATCAATTATGCCGCACGGTTTGAAGGTTCACTAAAAAATCTCATGGTTTCTTTCTTGTCGAGCAATCCACTGCAGTGTTCGTTATATTCTAGTTTCCATTCAGTCAAATGTCAAATATCGACCAAAAAGGAAATAAATTCTATTACGGAAAGAATTGAAATCTTATTAAAATTAACGAGACGAGACGTCCTGTTTTCCCGATTTCATTTCGAGATCAGGAATTAGACTCAAATTAAATATAGCGAATTTAAAAGTTGTTTCCAATTATTGCAGAGTCAATGGCAGTGACAGACTGGAGTGACGTTGTTAGAATTGCTTCAGGAATTAAAGATATCTTTTGTCTTTTACAGATTGCGGAAGTTGGTGTTTGATGGATCCATCTCATCGTGACCAGAATTTGTTTAGCTTCTCCTGTTTAATAATTACTGGTCTAAATGGGAACGGGGTGTTGATACTAACAAAAAGCCTTTTACAAGTTTTCATTCTATACAGATTTTTAATATTGGGCAAAGTAACTTTTTTCTCAATACAACAAAAAGTATTATTTTGTACATTCCAAGTGAATTTCAAATTGAAAAAATGACCGATGTTGACTGGTAGATTGAAGAAATTTTTTATTTCTAGTGTCACGTATCATTTTACGTTGAGGTTGATGATGGGCAATATCCTTCGGTTTTGAATTGTCATATATGGCATCTATGTTGTGAAAAGTTTGGAGTTGCAATGAAACGCTTCATCTATACCGGAAGGATACATGATTCAGAGTCCATTCATTGTTACTAACGGAACGTCCTCTTTTCGTAGTATAACAAAACAATCCGCCCCTTACTCTGCAGAGGAAATTACTTCTCCAGCTTTTGAGCTGAATTTAGATGGGAAATGGAATTGACCAAACGACCTCAACTGCCAGCCCTGTTACATTCGAATAAAAGCAGGAGCTCCTCAGTATTCCAACTTTGTTACGAATAGGAGACTCGGGCAGAAGCGGCTTATCGACTTCTTAATGTGGAATTGGCCGCGGTGGTAGTGCGCCCGACTCACGATCAGAAGACCGTTGGTTCGATTCCCGCCTCGACCAGATATTTTTCCCGAGAGAATTTATTTGACTGCAGGTGGAATCACACGTTAAAAGGTAAGACCTCGTTAGTCCTTAGTTAGATTTTAAACAGATTCTTAAGGGTAGAATATCTTATGAATTAACTTTTCACTAAATTTTCGAGTGACATGAGTGAGACTACTGATCTCATCTGCATATGGAAAGAAAATAATCTTTTTCTTAACAGATCCTGGAAACGCTAATGCTTAAACGATGTTTCAACCAATCCAGTGATGAAGAAGCCCTGCATAACTAAATCTGATGTATCGTCAGGAATAGCTGACATATATAGTTCAAAAAGAGTACTTCGACCACGTCACTGAAGATGACTGCCGCAGTTGCAGTTGAAACGTTTAAAGATTGTAATCATGGCCAAACCCGGAAACCAACCAAAACATTTA
Source organism: Leptinotarsa undecemlineata (assembly GCA_015342065.1). Lineage (NCBI taxonomy): Eukaryota > Metazoa > Arthropoda > Insecta > Coleoptera > Chrysomelidae > Leptinotarsa > Leptinotarsa undecemlineata. Next base: position 7,878 of record WOGP01005441.1, on the reverse strand, counting down.
TATGGGAATGTTGCTATGGGCATTAATGTGGAAAACTTGCTCTTTGAATATCCGAAACTCTCAATAGGTTACGTTATCAGAGATGTATATTGCGATTTGCATTGCTATAGGCAACCTGAGAGGGTCAGCAAAGCGACTCCAAGTCTCTTCCTGAAATAAGTCACAGGATACCTACTTGGTGCCGGTAGTTGCCGAAGGTAGATTTAGTGAAGACATACTTTGATTGAGGAATATTTACTATGGTCTGTCATCCTTGAAAGGGTTTATTCTTCATTAGTTAATTCAGACCATGGTATTCTGTACCTGCCTCACCGCAGATTAGATCAGGTTTTAAACGTCCCTCTCTTGCCAGCTGACCTGAAAAGCCACTCACCGAAAGAAGTAATCAGCTTCCCTATGAAGTTGGATTTAATTGGTTGAGTTGAATAGGTGTGGGCCACAATAACCCATCGCGAGTTGCAGGATCGGATAGAGCTAGTAATTCTGGACCTATCTATTATTCTACTTTTTTAAGGAACTGGGCATGTTACGATCTTCACTGCGATGTTTTTCTGGAATTTGGCGAGATTTTTTCTCGAGAGTCTTCATTAATTAACGAAAAACCATTGAAACCACTTTACCAACACCAGAAAAAATTACGTTGTCTCAATGCGAATTTGGCGTTTTTTATATGCCAGTGGCCTATCTACTATCTGTTAGTAGCACCTAACTATTACCGGTTAGTATCACCTTACGTCATTATAAAAATCTCCGAAATATTACCAACACTTCTATAAATCATGAAAAAAAAGGTTATTTCAACCGTGTTTGCGCCAATAAAGACCAGAAGCAATTATGGACAGAGCTGAAAAACCTAAATGTTACAAACAGAAAAACTTACGTTACAATCCCAGAAAATTTTAATGACGCCAACCAGATCAACTCCCATTTTGTAAACAGTGTCCCAAATTTCAATAATGACAACAAAGAAATCATTGAATTTTATAATAACCACTTATACCCGAATCTGGACGGAAATGATTTCGAATTTCACCTTGTATCTGAAAAAGACGTTGTAGAGCAGTAAATTGCCTGAAAACTAATGCAACTGGATTAGATGGTATTATTATGACAATGATAAACATATGCTTTCCGATAATAAAAAATGCTTAATTACATATAGTCAGCAGTATTCTTGAAATTTTTTTCCAACTCAATGGAAAATTGCGTATGTTATACCTGTCCCCAAAACAGGTAAGATTACAAAGATCTCAGACCCATAAGTATCCTACCCACCATGTCTAAGTTATTGGAACGCATTTTGAACAAACAAATCAGGGAATATACAAGGTGTAACATAAGTACGTTAATATATTCAAGTGACGTATTCCTGAGACAATTTTAAGAAAAAAGTATGAACTTGTGTCCGAAAATGATTCGTTTCGGAGATACAGGGTGTTGAAATCGAATTTTTTTGTTCGCTTTTTGAAAATAACTTGCAAAAAATAAGTTATTTGCACCAAATTCGGTATCCGTTTTTTTTTTGATATGTGAAATCATAATTTCGTATTAATTTCCATGTAACATCTAGGGGGCGCTACATACGCTGTCATTATTTATTTCAAATTGTCCTAAATTTTTTGCGTATTTTTTCATAACTTAATCCCCACGCCTTTTTCAAGTAAAGAAGTACACCTCCCCAACAACGCTGGAGGTGATCGTTTTCGAGATATTTACCATTTTCTATAACGATGCATATTACTTAGCTTCTAGGACGATAAGTGAAGATGCCGAGAAGATTACAAAAACTAAGTATGTGGTGGATCTCGTTAAAATGAACAACTTTTTTCAAGAGAGCATACGCGAACTTAAGATTGATTTACCCTCATCGAGAATACCTAATACCCAGACTAAAACCAATTTATGCCACACTCTCATCCTTTCATGTTCACCTACTGTTCACCTGTATATTTTCCCTGTTTGGGAAGTTTCCAAAAAATATTTTCCATATACCAGAACAACTATCGTCTCGCGAAATTATTTGGTTCCATTAGGAAATAAGTTTAGATCACGAGTTATCAACTCGGTCTGTGAAAGGCAAGGCTGGTAAAATAAAATTTTTGCTAAAGAAAGGTTTTGGCTTTCTACTTCTCCATCTTGATATGAGAAAATGTGGGAATCTTCCAAAGAAAGAAAGGAAGCAATCAATTTCAAAAAGTAATTCTTTACAAACAAGTAACTTTCAGGCATAAACTGGAAAAAAAGCCCTCTCGAAACAGCTACCTACATATACACATTGAATTACACGAAAGAAAAAATCTTCTAACTATTCAGTTTGCTGAAAATCCGTTATGGAATTGAATCAGATATCATTCACAGGATTCCTAAACGATATAGTAAATGAAAGAGGTGAAACTCCACTAATATGGAACATTCACTGTCATCCTCACTTTCCCAAAAAATTAACCTCTCCTAAAAATATACCCCTTTCAATTTATTTCATTTTTCATGAATTATGAAATGAACTTGTCAATATTTAACAAAATGAGTCCTACTCAACCGACAGAAAGTTTTTATGAAAGCCGCAATCGGTTACGTTCAACATCAAAATGTATCGCCATCAAATATATTGAAAATACTTAATGTTCAATGTGATTTCACGAGAACGTAATTTCCAGAATTTATCATGTGTTTTGATGAATATCTACTACATATACCTTTCGGAATAAAATGAGAAAAATGCAAAATAAATCACATCTCAATCGATTTCCTCTTTTCGGAACCAAAAAAGTGAGCACAACCGTCATTGTGTATAGTGCATTCAGTGAAGTTAATGATGTTGAACATTACTGGGCTAGTAACACTAACTGAAAAACAAATTGATGTAGAGGCTACAAATGAATGAATACTTACGATAAATCTAAGTGGGAAATTGGAAGAATCTGCGTTATCTACTTTGAATGATCTCGAACAAACGTCTCAATCAAATATGATGACTAGCAGGGACAATTTCCAAAGAGTGGATTCAGAGAACAGGGGTGTACACTATATTTCTCAACGTTCTAGATTCGAAACGAGCTATTCCTTAGTAGAATTTGTCTTGGAGATATAATATTTTTTATTTTTGGGATATATGATACTAATTCATTTTGGAAAATTGAAGTGTGGCTAGTACCCCTGTGAACAAGGAAAGTTGAAGGTACCGAAAGGTACTTCAGATATTATTTTGACATTAATTATCTTCTAAGGTGTGATGAGGAGATAATTGTTCAAAAGCATTAGATATCACATTAACTCAAAATTTGGTGACATTAATTTTATTTGTTGAACAGACACATAACTTTCACACTATTTCTCACAACTCAGTACCCACCACTGCACCTTCTTTCGAATATTCGATTGATGTAAATGACAATCACAGACCAAAGAAGTACAAATATAATTGATGCTGTTGGAGGTCAAATTAGTTTATTTTTATTCAGTAATTACTGCTTGAAACCTGCTGATTCATCAAAACAAATATATTTGTATTCGACCTTTTTGTGATTCAGCTTGACCATAGATTGAATAGTAAAAAATGAGTAAGGCTAAACAGATTTTTGTATGTATGTTTTCTTTTCAATTCATGAACTCTGAACAGAAGTCATTTTCTATAAAAGGCTTTCATAACTTCAATTGGAATACAGAACAAGAACTATTTCTTTCCAATCTGGAACATAAGGGAATTCTAATGATTTTGCAGTTGAATTTATAGTCTAGCTGAAACGTACAATTGGAAAATCTAGGGCGAAAAATTCAACAGAATTATTTATTTTACACAACAGAATTCCCATTTCCATTCAAGCACAAGGTAATCGTTTATCGTAAAATTTTTCACGGAATTCGAAAAAGGTTTTCTCAGTCTATAAAAATAATTTCGATATATTCTGATAGCTTTCTTCATTAATGAATGGAAAAAGGCTCTCAATGTTTGCCTTTTCCTCACTGAAAATTCTGGTGTGACACATTTCACTCAAAGTGCCTAATGCCATCGCTCGTTAATTTGTTGGGAAAATTCAATTAAAAAATCATCTCAAAAATTTTTAAAATTATTTTCGAAACTATAGAATATGTTATCCAATTCACAAAGTCATTAATACCACTGAAGCTTGTAAACTTTGTCTCATCAATACTCTACCACCTATTGAAATTGTTTATGGAACAGCAGTTTATAATCATATTTTGGAATATGTATATGGATCAAATGACATATTGTTGACCAACCAGTCAGGTTTCCGATAAACATAATCATGGGAATCTGCATTGCAGCTCTCCTTATGAGAGTACAAAACTAAGTTACACAATGATAAATATCTAGTAATCATCTATTTCGACCTGAAAAGGGCATTTGAAACTACAGATAGGAAGATATTGTTAAGACAAATAAAAAATTATCGTATAAGAGGATATGTTTCTGACTGATTGGAGGACTACTTATAAGCATGGAAACAAAAAGTGAAGGATTGATGAAAAAGATCTTCATTGTGTACCACAGGGAAGTGTTTTAGGACCTCTATTATTCATACTTTACTTAAATGATATCGATTTGTCCATCGATATGGAAATCATAAATCTATTCCCAGATGATACTTTATTTGCATTCAGGGATGGAGCCCTGTGTAATATGAATGGAATATTAGGAAAAGTTGATAAACATATGAGAATGAACAAATTGAAATTGAACGTGATGAAGACTAAGGCTTTGGTAATCACTATGAAATACAAGTATAAATACTTGAAAATTGACATGAATAATATGAAAGAGAGGACATCGAATGTGTTACTTGTATTAAATGATTAGAGTTTCAGCTGGAGAACACATTGTCTTCTTTCATTTCGAATATATAAGCAAAATGATAATTGAGAAACTGTACTTCTTTTCAAGCATTTCTAGTAATTTATATATGGAAACAAGAGTCACCGTATATAGATCAACACTACAAGTGCACTATGATTACTGTTGATCAGTCCTATATCATTTCAACTTGAATAAACCGTCTCAACTACAGAACTTTCACAATCGAGAGATAAGTATAATATTGAGAACAAATCTATATACTCCTATTGATGCTATGTTGAATTCATAACAGTGCTGTTCTGTATCAGAAGAGATTAGAGAGTATATACATAGCATCAGGTAAACATTTTATTCATTGGCATGTTTAGATTAACTTTCAAAATTAAATTTTATAGTCAAGGGTCGGTTATAGTACCTATATTACGTACCGACTAGGAAAAGAAGCCTATTACCAACAAGCGAAAAATTGTAAGTACGAGGCGTTAGCCAAGTACGATAATTCGTGAGTGAACGTAATTGGCCTTATCTTTGAGGTGCGTACTATACTTTTTCTATGACTGACCGTAGAAAGGAATGGTACAATATATTTGTTTGAGATTATGGCTTTGGATAATAAACTCATTAACAGCTCATAATTAAAATGAGTGGTTGTTGATTCACAGATACAACTAGATTCACTACCAATCCACAAACAGTTGAACAGTTAATTTACTGATTCTAAAGGGAATTTGATGGGAAAACTCACTGAATATGGCTTTTGGATAATTTGATATATTCATGAGATCATATTTATCAGTGAATGTTACATATCTCATAATTTTTTTTTATTTCTCACGGAAGTGGTCGCCAATAATTTATAATACACTTATTTTCTGAATAAGCTATTATCTTTCTGCTGTAAAACACGTAATGATTAGTTCAAATGGAAGGGAATGAAAAATTTAATTTTTATTTTGCTATCTATATTAATTTGCATGTGAATATGTCTGTATCTCAGGATATCCTATTCAAATAAAAACAAAATTCTTCTTCTCTCCTCAGTTTTTGTCTGTGTATGGCAACATAGGATGATGTTTGGATAATTTTGTTTCAACTCAATGACTGTGTTTGGGGTATCGATTTTCAGTTTGAAGAGAAAATTAATATGACTCTTACTATTAAAAAATGATAGTGATGCACATATAACTCAGTTTATTGTCTCACCCTGTTCACAATCCAATCATCCCTTGTAATAGAAAATAACAATAATTTTATATGATCATTCAATATCTTTCACATAGCGGATCGATAATTTCCTTAGAAATAACCAACCAAAGATTGACATGCCACCATCATTATCTATATTAAATATTGTTTGAATTTGTTTGTAATATAATCTCCGAATGAATGTAATGATCAAATTACAGTTTTCTTAATCATTTTCGACATGCTACTCATGTAATGATCAAATTACAGTTTTCTCAATCTTTTTTGATATGCTACTCATTGAACTTTATGAAAACAATTAAAACTCCTAATTGACTGAAAAAGTTATTATTATTGGACGTTCTCATATCTATTCATAATGTCGAATTATTTCGTAAGTTCCCACATATGATTATTAATGAGCAACCTCTCGTGTGTAATTATTTCAAAAAATATTCAGATTCGAGTCCTAAATGTTTATCAGATCTGGGAAAAGTTAGGTAACGATTTCATTCAAATATCCAATTAGAGCAAAGAAATCGGCTTTTCGTGTTTTTTCATGGTTTTTGATTCTTAATTCGGCTCACAGGTGATTGTTGGTAGTTGATCTATAATAATTTCATATGTCAAGTTATAACATATCAATCCTAGATAAATGGAATACAAAATTGACAAATAATTTTTATATACACATACTCTGAATATACTCGTAATATTCGATAGTTCTTCTTATAGTGTTTCATATAGTTATTATTTATTATTACCCTATTATTTACACTAATATTTACACCATCATTCAGGAAAAAATCAATATCTGCTCTAGAATTGAATACCATTTTTTGATAATATAATTTTTAAATTTATTTCAGATTCAGATCAGATATTAATGGTATATGTCATAGAAACATTCCGAGACTAACTAATGAATTACCAAACGAAGTCTTCGCATGAATTACTACGAAATAAAAATGTACTAACAAAACAATTAGGACAACAATATTCACAACATGATCATTGCATTGATTTTTTATTAGCAACTTATTACGGTGAGAATAATTCATTTCATTGATGAATATTTGGAACATTATACTGGAAAATGTATTCAATTGAGTTCAAGAATGGAAGTTTCAGGCATCTTGTGAGACTAAAATTTTCCATTCAATTATTGAAAGTAATACCACGATGTCTCAAAATTATATCGATAAATTTCCATTTTTTAACGAAAACTTTGTTATTCAGCAATATCATGAAAGCAAACAGTAGTTTTATTACCTACTGGATACTTGATTGATATTACTCAAAAATAACAAAGTTTAATTTGAAAAAAAACATTTATGTATGAAACTCACAGTTACCTGTACGAAAAGAAATTTTTATTACCTGAATGACAAGAAATGTTTATTACCTGAATGACAAGAAATTTTAAGAGAAGAACATTAGTTTGAAAGTACAATGTTCGAATATATGAAGATAATACGTAAATGACTGAACTTGTATTTGTCAACAGTAGCCGACCTACTTAAAATGGCGAGATGCATCACCAATACGTCGTGTATTCTTTTCGATTTCATTGGAAATCAAAATGACATTTCCATTCGAATGAGTTTATATTATAATTATGAGATTTTGAAATATAATATACTACAAGCCGCTTTGGCTCTGCACGAGTGCAATGCTGATACTAAATATTAATTTACTTACCAGAAATTTGAAGGCATGAAGAAACAGTGAAGGCATGAAGAAGCTGGCGCCCCAGTTGGAATATTCAAAAATGTTTTCTCATTGCACACCTACAACAAAGCCTTGGTAGATAATAACATTATCCTGAGGTGGGTTAAAGGTCACGACAGGAGTAAAGGTAATCGCATTGCCGACTC
>WOGP01005440.1:0-13137 GCA_015342065.1 Leptinotarsa undecemlineata | reverse complement strand
TGATACTGAATTTACATAAGAAATGATGCAATAATTGAGGGTGGAGTGAACATATGCATAGTAGTAGTTCAGTAGGATATTCAGAGGAACAGTTTTTTAGAGATTCTATAGAGCATAACAGTTTCTAGATAGCTTGTTAGTTATACAGGGTCGTGTATAACAGTGGCACGGTGTTCCATATCTCTATTTAGGAAACAGATAGGTATCTAATTTTCAATACTTTATTACTCGAGTTCGACAAAATAAAAAAAATTGGCGGGTACCCAGGGTGTTCAATTTATTCTGGGCGAATCCCAACTGTGTTTTTTAAATAGCATCTCGCTTTCTCGATTTCTACATGGAAAATAAAAGACACTTTATGTATATCTTTACTTCGAAAATATTGATGGTTTTCGAGATATTTAGCATGGCAGGTTTTTTCCCCAATATTCGTCACTCAGAATATTTGAAATTATAAAGTTGTACCAAGTCCAATTGAATTTTTTTGGTTAAATATTCTACATTGGTAACTCCCTCAAACGACATATCTGAAATCTACCTGTGATATACAGTATAAAAAACCGCTTGCCACATATTGCAAATACAAATTTGCAGAATCTTCTTTATTTTTAATGGAACAACCTGTATATTATTGATTTATGAGGAGCGCCAACGAAGCCTCTACGAATTTCATTAAGTATTCCCTTTGGCTCATTTCAATATTTTTTTTAAAAAGCGTTTTTTTCGAAAAATGGTCGTTCTTCCTATTTTTACGCCATAAACTCGATGAAAGACTTTTTTCAAATCGAAATCCGTTTGACGACTGATAAGAATGTACGAAAGATATTTTGTTTCAATTTTGTACATTATAGCGTGTCCTTCAGTTTTTCTTATTTTTCTTTCTTCTAAAAAAAATGACAACTCTCCATTTTATCGACATATCAATAATTTTTTACTGTGAAATCCATATGCGAGATATATATTATGATTATCACACATTCATTCTGTAAATAGAACATCGTGTAATCTCTTTATTTGATGCATAATTTTTGTCCATATTTCCTTAAAATGTCGCCCCAGGTCTAAAATTACCTATTGCTAGATAATAAAGTTTTGAATTACACCGAAAAATGTACGTTCTTGAACAATCACAATCTTGAAAAATCTGTACCATATTTTTTTGGTCTAAAACAACCTTCAGCGAATAATTTAAAATAAAACTATTTGTTGAAACTGGATGTATCAATTATTCTAAATATGAGCGCATCAAGCCAGCTACTAATGAAGATAATGAATTGCAAGTTTTTGCTGTTGAAGAAGATCCTAGTAGGAGTCAACGACAAAATGGCGAAATAGTGGATATAAGGAAGAGATCAGTGCAACGAGTTTTGAAGAAACATCGCTTTCATCTATCTCTAAATACTGTATGTTGATTTTGAGAAAAGGGTGAGATTTTGCAATTGGGCCACGGGAAAAATTCGTCAAGACGAAGATTTTTTCAGTAACATTTTATGGTCGGATGAATCGACATTGTGAATCGACACAATTCCCATTATTATTCGACAGAAAATCCCCACTTATTGAGACAGATGGACTATCAACATAGGTGGTCGATAAATATCTGGGGACGCATCATTAGAGGATATGTAATTGGTCCATACTTTTATGAGGGACATATGAATGGAACAATGTATGTGCACCTGCTCACTATTCGGCAAAAGTGAGAGATCATCTAAATGAAGTATTTCCCAATAAATGTATAGAACGGAATGGGCCTGTACAGTGGCCCGCTAGATCATCAGATTTAACAAAACTGGATTTTTTCTTTTGGAGATTCATAAAAAATATGGTTTACGTCGAGCCACCGAGCCAGCTTCTTCCGAAAATATGCGAATTAGAATAACGAATGCTTTTGGCATTACACCAGCTCTCTTGCGCAGAATAGAACAATCTTTTAAACATAGACTTCAAATCTGCATTCAAGAAAATGGAAGACATGTCGAAAATATTTTATAAAAGTTTCATTATCAACCTCCACTCAACTCCTCCTTTTGCAATTTTGTAGTTTGTCACTTGACAAATTTAAATATTTAGAACTTAAGCCCTGAATTCATGAATATACACCACATCATGAACAAAAAAAATATTGGTAATATTCATAATGTTGTTTCATTTAATTTTGTTTGATTTGATATTGCACGATTTATGGGAAAAATCATGCATCCAATGAAAAAATAATTTTCCGCTTTTAAAAATGTGATAGGTACCTACATTTATTTCGTGAAGAATATTTGTTTGGACACACTATGAAGTACAAAACTGAAACAAGATATCTTTTGTATATTTTTATCAGTGGTCAAATGGACATCAAGTTTATGGCGTAGAAATAGGAAGAACGACCAGTTTTCGAAAAAAATGCTTATTTAAGAAAAACTATTGAACCTAGCTATAGGAAATACTCGACGATGTTGGTAGAGGTTTCGTTGGCGTTCCTCATGGATCAATAATATACAGGATGTTTCATTCAAAATAAGGAAGATTCTGCACATTTTCATTTACAATATGTAGCAAGCGGTTATTCATACCCTGTATATCACAAGTTGACTTCAGATATATCATTTGAAAGAGTTACCACTGTAGAATATTTGACCAAAAAACAAATTCAATTGGACTCGGCACAACTTTATAATTTCAAATATTCTGAGTGACGCATATTGGAAAAAAAACCTGTCATGCTAGATATCTCGAAAACCGTCAATACTTTCGAAGTGAAAATATATATAAAGTGTCTTTTATTTTCTATGTAGAAAAAGAAAAAGCGATAAAAATATAGGTTGCTATTAAAAAAAACACAGGTAGCATCCGCCCAGAATAAATTGAATACTCTTGTGTGACCGCCAATATTTTTATATTGTCGAGCTTGTATCTGTTTCTTGTTGTAGAACCCTGTATAGTCTACGTGACGCCCCCAAGTGAGGTTTGAGTCGATTTGTACCCCAAGAAATTCAATGACTTGTTTTTGTTCTATTGAAGTATGGTCGTATGTTTTTGAGAGTTCAATGGACATTTTTAATGAGATATTTTTGATGAAAACTTGATTTTTTCCAAATTTGTTTCATTCTTCTGTCCAAGCTCCATCGGTTTCAATGAAACTTTTGTTGAAGATTTTTGCTTTCACAATAAACTGCGTGAGTTTTTTGATCATTAGAGTTGGATTTGCCATATTTGCAAAAAAAATCTGATATCAGCGTTCTCTGTCAAAATAAGAAGTACTCCTCTAACTAGCCGTTATATTTATGCTAATCCTCATTCGCTATACAATTTTTCCAACGTTTGACGTGTTTCTAACGCGAATATATTGCTTTAGTTTCATATTTTGCTCTAACCTTCATTCCAACGTTTATTATTTCAAAGTAAATTACTGATGAGGTAGTTTCAAGATGATATCTGGAAAAACTCACCATCATTATAATCGCTCATATTGACTGATGGTTTTTCGCTTGTTTCCGTAGACAGAGTTACATCAGCTGTCGATGGACTTGCCGTCGGTTCCGGACTACTTGAAGCCTCAGTTCCAAAGCTTGCAAAGGATGTACTCGTTGATATGTTCAGCGGGGTGGTTGTGGTTTCTATCGAAACGAAAGTTACAAAAGGCTTATCATCCGGAGAAACCGTCGGCATCTCAGTTTCAGGTGACGAAGTCATTGAAGATGATATAACTGAGGATGTAGATGCTGTCATCGGTGATGATGTAGGAGACTGGGTGACATTATCACTTTGCGCAGTGACTGAAACACTCGGTATAAGCACCCACCCGTTTGGAGTAGTTATTGGTACCCAATCTGTGAACAATTACAAATATATTGTGGGTTGAGTCTGAATGAAAAAATGTTCGAAAGAGAAAATCAAATCTATTATATGATCATTTTGAACTCATTTATTATCTAATTTTTGTTATAGTAGCTTTCATGATGGAATCATAGGAAAAATCTTCAGTGGAAAATAATATTAGGAAATATGTTTCGAAAATGGAATTTCATACCAATACTGTTTCATGTGTAACGAATCTGGAGCCGCCCCTGACCGATATGCCGGTCGACTCAGCGAACAAATACATGACATCACCGCGAAAGATTGCAGTCCGGAATCGCCGGGAAACTCTAGAAACGAACCGACTACAGATTTCTAGAAAGTACCGTTATATTATATAAGCACGGCTTCCCGTCCCAAGAGGGCAGTTCAGAAAGTGAATCGAGAAGTTAACAAGAAATTCAAAGAGTGAAAATAAATTAAGCGTAAGCTGCTAAGTGTTGTAATAAATAAATTAGTTTGTGATTAGTCAAAAATTGTTGGAAATAAATTTGTTTGAGACAGTCTGTTGATTTCTCAATTTGTTATACATGATACTCAATGTGCGTTATCTATTTAATTTTTTTTCTGTACACATCGAGAAACAAAAAGTAATTTTTTGTGCAATTCAATACTCCTAAAGTAGACAGACTACTTGTACGGATTTGTTCTGCAAGTTTGTCTCTTGATGATAATTTAATGATAGCATATATATTTTTGTAAGAAAATGAATATTTCAGAATGAAATCTCGAAATTCTCATCCTTGTCGAATACCTACACAGTAGGTTCTGCTAAATGCATGCCAAAAAACCACTACTTTTCCGTCTTATACCAAGCTGTATATTGAATTATATTCGACATATATTTCAACGCCGCTCCATTGAATGTATGGAACTATCGTTCATGAAAAATATTGTTAACTATTAACAGCCTTATTTCGTGAACAAATCCCCAAGCAGGGAAGACACATCCTAATACTTCAACAGAGATCAATACGTATCCGAAGACTGTATCGAGATATTTTGCCTAAATGTCTGTCGGATATAATTCAATATCCAGCGTGGTACTAGCCGAAAAATTAGTTGTTTTCTGGCAGGTATTTACTATAACCTTCTGCATAGATAGTTGGGAGAGATGAATATGTCGAAATATTTTTTTTCTTATACGTATGTATCTCTTCACGATACAGTTTTCAGTCCTGAATTGAACGGCAATTGTATAATATATACTTTATATTTCACGAATCTCCACCAAAATATCTGAGATTGTCATGTGATCTGCTAGGCTTCTTTGAAGAACCACGTCTACCTGTGTACCAGTCTGGATATTTGAAAAACCCAAATGAGTTTTCAACTGATGTTATGTTTTGGCATGATGGAAAGTACCTTTTTGTTACGATAGGCTGATTCAAAAATGGCCAGATGACCAAAATCTAAACCGGTGGATCTGAAGTATATGTTACAAAATCGCAGTCTATTCTAGATGTTGTTGCTTCCAGTTTATGTGTACGGACCGTGTGGTTCTATACAGTGCTTTTCTTTAATGTCCCCCCTTCTTTTGAGTTTTGAACGCGTCAAAATAAAAAAACTGAAATTTGGGATAATGAAATTATTGCATTATTAATTTATTTTGAAGTGAAATTGACAGTTTAATCTTTCAATCTGGCGACTGGGCGCCATCTGAGGGAAAGATATTAAATGGAAAGGGGAGCTTTGCGACACATCTTTCTGATGCTCCTAACAAATGCTATACAACCCTAAAATATAATGTCAATATTTTACACTACTATAAAATGGCGGAAATTTTAATAATTGCCTGAATACATTGATATTTAACTACATAATATGAGGTAATGAGCTTGAGGTCAGCTTAGAAGATGATCGAAATGGTTGCCTTGATATTCATGACATATGAATAGCATATCCGACGCCGACTATTTTTGAACACAGTAAAGTCAATATCTCTACAAATATTTATTATTCTCTGCCGTATATTCCATATTCAGGTTCAGTTCGTATATCTTTTGCTTCAAATATCGTCATGAAAAAAGTCCAAGGGTATCAAATCTGGCGAGCGGGCTGGCCATTCCGTAGGACCTCCATGGCCAATTTAAGGACTAGGAAAAGTAGTTTTTAAATATTCTCTTACTTGTCTGGAGTAATGTGATGGTGCTCCATCTTGTTGGAATACAATATCCATATCGAATTTATTGGATTCGCTTCAACGATTTCAGTGATGAGAAGATCAACAATAGTTTTCAGCATATTCAAATCCAGTTTCCCTGTTGAACTTTGATCAATAAATAGAGGTCCAACAAGAGGGTTTCCCAATATTCTTTTCCATACGTTAATTTTTTCAGTTATTGTGTATGTGTTTCCCGGAAAACGTGAGGGTTGGTGTTACTCCAATAACAACAATTCTGTCTGTAAACAGTGCTGTTTAAAAAATATACATTCGTCATTTGAACAAATATTGTGGAGATAGATAGAAGGCCTTGCAATGGTTTCCGTCATGATTTCGCAGAATTCTGTTCTTCGATCAGGGTCATCTTCAGTTAACTGGTGTACGACTGTAATTTTGTATGGAAGATACCTGTTCCTCATGAAAAGCCTCCACATAGTAGAAGAAGACACCCCACAAACATTAGTGACGGAATAAAAAGACTATTCAGGATTTAATAACATCTCACGAATTATTTGCGCTTCATATTCTTCCGGAATGGACAGATGACCCGGGGGGCTTTTTGTTATGTACACTACCGATAGTTGAGAATTTGGATACAAGTTCCCTCAAATATTTTCTACAGATAGAGCGATTTGGAAAACGTTCATTGAAAATCCTTTCGGTCTCGTGAAAGTTACGCGACGCACAGTGAATAAAAAGTTATAATTGTTTCTTCCGATTGACGAGAATTGATCATTTTAGAGATCATTTACGTGGTATCTTTCTACTAGTAAAACCGAAAACTAAATGAGAATATTTTAACTGAACAATGATGTTCATTGTCGTACTGAAATTTTTTGTCGTTTTTATAAACAAAAACTGACTTAACAAAACCTCATCGGGTTTTTGGAATTACCATATGGCAGATAAAAAAGAATATTTTTAGAAATATCGATATTAATGTGTTTGTCTTCAGGAAATTATCAAATGTTCCGCCATTGTGTGGTAGGTGAAGATATTGACTTCATATTCTAGGGTTGAGAAGTATTCATCAGGAGCTTCAAAATGATGTGTCACAAGACCCCCTTTCCATGTTATTTTTTTCCAGATGGTGCCCAGTCGCCAATTTGAAAATTTCATTTGTCAATTTCACTTCAAAATTAAGTATTCATGCAATAATTTCATTAACCCGAATTAATTTTATTGAGTTGACCCGTTCAAGAATTAAAAGGGGAGTGACAATAAAGAAATGCATTATAGATTTCTTCACGCACAGTAAATTCCAGATCCAGTTTCATTCGATCCATCTGTATACCAGGTATTTCTGCCGAGAAAGTATGTGTCGTACATGTATTTCGGTGTAATGTGACCCGAAAACTCATCTGATGTTCGTTCCTTCACATATTATGTTATTTCTGTCCTGCCTGATTCCATATAACTCGGTAAGTTCTCTAGTAGAATTGGCCCACTCTGGCCTCCCCTTATTACTAGATATAAAGAAGGAAGGTTCAAGAGTGTCTCCAATGCAGATAAAGGAGTTTTCTCGTTATTCCCAAACATGCAAGTCTTTGCATCCTGTTTGGTTTATTAATGAAGGTCGTTCGTTTCGTCACCATAGAGGCATATGTTATAATGGGATTAGTCACCTTGGTGTGAAGCCAATACATCATGTCCGATTCACACCCTCTTCAGCGCCACCTTAGCCTTGTTTTCAACTTTCTCTCGATGTTGGTTTCAAGTCAACCTAGGGTCTAGTATCACTTCCCTCTAGTATGACTTTCCTCGACAGTTTCATCTCTGCACCTCGAGAGGTCTTAGACCCTATGTTTTGGTCCTCTTGGTGGATGCTGCTATGGTCGATTTTGATGGGCTCATGTCCAGCCCTCCTTCATTGGTTGAATAAGTTGTAATATTCAGGAGTTGCTGCGTGTGTCCCTCCACTATATTATTATATTTGTCATGGAATACTTTGTATTCATTATGGTCCAGAAGACGTAGTAATTCATCCATTATTAGGTTCCATAGCAGTGGGGACAAAACTCGTCTTGCATACCAATCTTTCACTTAGCATGCAATCTATCCACCTGCAGCTTGTGTCCTTGAACCCCTTTCTCCTCAATGCCTAAATGATTGATTCTAGGGACACATTATCATATGCGCCCCCTTTGTCCAAAAAATCAGCTAAAAGCAATTCCTATTTTTCGTGAAAATTTTCCGTGACATGGCTTAAATCTGTTTTTGTCCACATATCTGATCTGCAGGCATTGTGGTCTCGATGCAGAAGTCTGGTAGCCAGTGCTATGTCCTTAATATGCCTGTCAAGTAATTTTTACTAAATTGTGGACTGAAGATGGTGTTCTGAAAAGTTTCCGATCTAACAAAGATATAAGACATTTTTCCAGAATTTTCTTTCACATAGTCTCCTTTGAACACACTTCCCCCAGCGTTGCTTCCACCTCTGTAACTCTGTACAAATAGTACTCGGCGTATGTTGCAGGTACCTTGTTCACGAAGGTAATTTTCTCTTCATTTGATGAAAATCTCTATCCTCCGAGCACAATTTTTAGCTGTGGAAACAAAAAAAAATCTTGGAACTAGATCTGGTGAGTAAGGCGGATGGTTACGCATTTCCAACCATTATTCGTGGATTTTTGCCATGGCAACCACTGAGGTGTGAGATGGTGCAATGTCTTGGCCAGACATGATTTTCTTCATCTGCAAATGTGGCTTCTTTTCTACAAGTTCTGCCTTCAACCTGTCAAGAAATGATGCGTCAGTATGCTCCTGTAATGATTATTTCTTTTTGAAGATAATCGACTGGAATAATTTCATGACTATCCCAAAATACATTCGTCAACTCTTTCCCAGCATGAAAAACAGTGTTTGCTAATTTTGGGGCCGTTTCCCCCTTTGCAGTCCACTGTTTGGACTGTATTTTTATTTCAGACGTAAAATGGTGGATCCAAGTTTCATCTACAGTAATCAATCGGCACCAAAACTCGGATTTATCACGTCCAAACTGTACCAACAGAGCGTTGGAAATGTTCATTCGAACACGTTTTTGGTCTAACGTGAGCAAACGCGGCACCCAACGTGCGGACATCTTTCTCATGGCTATATGTTGACTTATTATGTAACGAATACGTTCTTCTGACATATTCATACTTCTGCTATCTCTATCATTTTAACTCGGCGGTCGTCTAGCCATTTGGTTACAGCTTGATATTCGATTTTGTCTATTTTCATAAAAACACTTACATCAACTTACTCAAATTACTGTTAAATAACAACTGCGCGTCCAAAACTATTGAAACTTTGGTAAATAAGTGTCAATGGATGACCAACGAAATTCACTAGCTTTTATTCAAGAGAGCTGGTATCTTTATGTTGAAGTTGTAAACAGTTAAAGCCGTCCTCGTATATCTTTGAAATGACTCAAGGTTCCGCGAATCATCTCGTTTCTGAAATCGAGGAAAAGTGTTAATAGTTTCACTCGTTTATTGAGAAAGAATGAATTGGGCGCAACTCATAGTATCAATATACGCTGTTGACGTTGAGAAGATAATGACGTCATTTTTGGCAATTTGGTACTTTTGTATATCCAACATACAATGTTAAAATTCCCACTGGAATGCATTCAACACTCAGAGTAATTTATTACTCTGAGGTTCAACAGCAATGAAACTAGTAACATTTCATTTTGTAGGTTGCTCAACTGATAGTAAAATTTCAGAATTTGCCGAATCGAAAATAACTCGAAAACTGTTAGTCTTTCTTTTCTTTTCAGAACTATTCATTTATTTTGATAAGACCTGCGTATATTCAATATGCCTAAAGCATTGTCGAAATAATCCCAACAAATACTAAAAGTAAGTAAGGATAATAGCAATAAAAAATATCAACAGTACAAAAAATTTTAAAGTTCGAAATAGTGTACATGTTGGCAACGCCGTAACTTGTCATCTTGTGCCGTCAATCTCTTCTTAACGTGAACAACCTATAATGATTTGAGCAAATTTTCCAAAAACAATAAAGGCAATATTTCAGTGACGAATACATAGGAGTATTACAATAAATTATCTTGTAATATTCAAATACTTTGAATACATCTGTTATATCCCCAGCAAGTGATAACGATTATGTTTTCTATAGATTAACGTTACACATCTTTTGGCAAAAGGGATCCTCTGTTGATTTTTTATAACGTAAATCATATTTTATATCCCTGAATGTTCCAAGTATTTTACGACCTTGATGAATCTCTTTTTAAAATTTTAGATAATGGATGAAAAACTATTTGCTCTATATTTTTAAAAGGATTTTATTAATTATCAAGTGTCTATAAACGGTAATAGTAGTAAATAAAGGGTCACCTCAAACGAAAATAATTCATTGGTGAAAATCAATTATAGTGAATAAGAGGTTGAGTCATGTTTGAAGATCATCAGTGTTATTATTAGATTGACTGGTGCCATACTTGTTTCCTTAAAACAGCCAGTTAGTTTGGTGCATGGTTGGCAATACAGTCGATCATCACCTGTTAAAAGTTCCATTTTCAGATGATTTAACAATAAGCTTTACGCGGACTGGTTATTAGTCATATTAGGAAACGCTAGTTTCAGTTATTGTTCACTGTGGTTCTGGCGTTAAATCTGATCCTTATTACACATATGTCAAAGATGAAATGGACTGGTTTAAGTTTAACGATAATCGTGACATGATGTGTTCTGGCAATGTATTGAATTTATTGGAGCCTCTGGAGATACCCTACATTTTGTTTTATAAGAGAGAGCACATTGGCAGACCAAGATCTTCAGATGATGTGGTGCTGCACCAAATGCGGCACTAGAATCAATGAAGTCGCCTCGGAGCGTCAATTAATTTTTATTGTTGTTTTATAACTTCATGATTTGTATTTTGAAAATTATTATTGATACAAAAAAACATATATCGGATCATTAGAGGTATGAAACACAATGGGAATATTATTAAACACATGTTTATATTGTCTACTCGGATAGAGAATGTGTAGGTGAGAAATGAACATTTAATATCGACTTTTTGTTAATATAATAATTTTTCACAAAAAAGTGGGAGAAAAAAATTCTCCAATTGAACAAGATCAACCCTCATGTGGTTTCCGTTGTATTTTAGTTACTGTCCCAGAATCTACTTCGTAAACTGACAATGTCAGATAAATGTTTTACGTATAACAGTTTTCTTCATCTAAAATAAAGCAAGCAAGACACGGGGAAGTGGAAAATGGAACACGAGACGCTTATACGTGCATATGTTTTGGTTTTACATTGTGTGGGAAACCCGCCTAAAAATATAGCAACATGCATAGCTTAAGCTTTTGGCTCGCTTTTACTGTTTGAATATTTCAGACGGCGTTTTATGATCTAAACTTTACGGGCCTGTAAAATGATAACGCATGTCACTCCAAAATATTTTGTGGCTCAGAATAACGTTCCTATTTGAATAAAAGGACAATAGTTCATAAAAAATTGCAACTATCTGTTCAAATACGGAGAGAAAATAGTATCAACATTTGAAAAAAATATTGACTTTTAGAAGACTTCGATGAAGAATGAGTCAATAGAGTCAAAAATCTGATCGAATCGTGATCGTGTCTAGTAAAAAAATTCGATGAAATTTTTATATAGGGTCTTTCAACAGAGACTTCCCAACTTTGACAATTGATTATGGCTATTTAAATGAAGTGAATAAAAACACTTTTGTCTAAATACCACTGGAATTTTACGACCGGTTTCGGGTTTGATCCCATTATCAAGTATAAAACTGAAATCTGAATTTGGAACATCGATTTTATTAGAATTTTCAGATATGCTGCAAGGCCAGGTATTTGAGAGACAGGATGCCAACTTAAAATACCATTCTGAAAATTCTAGACGTTGTTAAACTCATAAATTCAAGAGAAGAGACCTACATAAATCAAGTTACTCATTTAGGGGTATGTTTCTGGTTTTTAATTGATTTGTAAATTTTCATGGCCTCCAACAGACTCATTTTTCTCCCTTCATTACATATATGTAGGATTTTGAGGTTATCTTCATTCAATTTGTGGTTTGATTTTTGAAGATGTTGGTACATTACAGACGTGTTCACGCGTTATTATTTCAAAATTCCTACCGGTTTGGTCTGTATATACTGCAGAGCATTCGCCACACCATATTCTATATGGTGTCGTCCACCATTCGAGGTCGTCCAATGCGCGTTGCATGTAGACGACCATCAACCCTCGACCCATGGAAGAAGCCACGAGAGCCGGATCATCGGTGTAAAGAGAAACCTTCACGTGACCGAACTTCGGAAGGTCGCTCACGTGAAGGCTGTATAGTAGTGGAGACAGCACAGCTCACTGAGACACTCGAGCTTCGATTTCTCTGACGAGAGACAGGGTTTCCTCAGATCAGGCCCCGACACAGGTCGAAATCGAGCATTTTGTGAAGTAGACCTTCATGCCATACTCTATCAAAGGCTTTTGAAATGTCCAGGAGGACGAAATGGACTGCCCTATTGTTTAGCTCTGTGATGGAATTTTTGACCAGTCTCAGAGCCTGCAACTCGGTGAAGTGTGACCTTCTGAAGCCGAATTGGTCATCAGGTAGAACATTTCGGTCTTCAACTTCTTCGGTCAACCTTTGCAGCACAACATATTCAGCCAACTTAACCGTTGAGCGAAGCAGACTAATCGGACGATGATTCTGGGGGTTCTGGCCTTGTTTCGGAAGCATGACGACTACGGCATGCTTCCATCTTCGGGGGAAGTATCCGAGAGCGATTGAACTGTTGATTATGTCCAGTAGGTATCTGATGAAGGTCTCTGGGAGCTGCTGAACAACATATTGTTGATTGAATCAATTCCCGGAGACTTCTTGGGTTTGGAGGCCCTAATGCACCCCCTCAGTTCTTCCTCTGAAGCTGGACTTATCACGTGGTCATCATTTTCCCTGAGGATCCGCCGAACCCGCTATTCCAGCCGGACATCATGGTCAATATCATCATCCGGATCAACGTTAAGTTGGAACTGACTCTCCACTGTGTCTGCAAAGGCTAACATCTTCACGGCGGGGGAGTAGCAGATACCGCGCTGTCCGCGAAGAGGTGAGGGAGCGGTTTTC
>WOGP01005439.1:0-13138 GCA_015342065.1 Leptinotarsa undecemlineata | reverse complement strand
CTTGGTCATCTTGTCACCATCTTATCCGTTGAGGTTATATTTAGATCCTGAGATCATATTGTAGTGACATGCTACGAAATACATTCATTACAATAGTTGAGCACAATCAAATGTCAACACACTTTCAACAATTGGTTAGGAAGCTTATCTAACACGATGTTTATGTGAGACCAGTTGTGCGAGGTACACTCATTTGCACTGTATCCGTGAACTGTTCCTCAGCGTTGCAGGGATGAGTTCCGTATTTAACTTCCCCACTATTGGCGAGATGGCGACAGCATACAAAAAATCTACATTATTACGTTTGACGAAATTACTAGCCGTTCGTCATCTCACCCGCTTCGTCCACTTATCAGACTTTCCCCTACCTCTTTCAATTTAAAAGAGTTTACATTGGATGAGAGTAAATCTAATGAACGTATGAATGTCATTACGTATTGTCATCGTGACATGAGTGGATTCAACTCATCCGAGACATAAAGTCGTAATGTTGTGGATCAGTCTGTTTAAAAAATCATCTCATAATATTATGCAGATTGGTGCTGATGAAACGAATGATTCTTTCCGTAGCTTGGAAGACTACCCTTTTGTATTATTCAATGTACATGTGAAATTGTTTCGAAAGTAGTTTTTCTTTCGTTTAATCCATTGTTTATATGAAAGTAGTTGTAAAAAAAAAGAATAACAGAAAATAACAATTTTACTAAACACAAAAAACTTAAATTACAAGAAAATAACATACAAGCTACACCCAAAAAATTAAAATTGAAATATTAATAGAAGCTGAAAATTGAAAATATAATTACCAGAAATGAAAAATAAAAATTGAAAGATTCCAAACCAAGTTATGTCACGAGGTTTTGATTGTTAGTATCCACAATCGTCTTCGGGTGATAACTGGACTTATTCCTCCGAGATCTGACTATTTATAGGTCATTCGGGTGCTTTCACCTTGCACATATTCCCCCTTTCCTCTTTACGCTTCATTGGTTTTAGCGGGAGATGACCGTTTGACGGGAGTTGGTCGTTTTCCGCCTGATAAGAGGTTTCCATATGTTACGTATCTCAACGCTAACTTGACTAAATTCGTTGTTGGACAACATATACGCGACTTCCTTGGATTTTCTCCTAAACCAGTGTTTCTCTATGTGGATGATTTCAGCTTGAGCCCATTTGATATTATGTTGATAAGTCCAAACATGCTCTGCTATTCTGGATTTGCTGGTTTCTCCTCGCTGTATGTGTTTCTTGTGCTCAGCAATGTGAACCTTCAATGGCCCCTTAGTTTCACCGATATATGATTCTCCGCACACACAGGGTATCCGGTAAATGCAATTCTTGGAATCGCAGTCCGCGTTTGATGGCCTGGTTTTTGTGAGGCTGCTACGGATAGTGTTCAAAGATCTGACACAGGTCCTGATGTTATACTTGGACCCAATCCTTCTTATTCTTTCCGATAATCATCTGATGTAGGGAAGTATAAGTACTGGTTGTGACGGCTTCTTTACCTTGTGGAGCTCTTGCTGTCTTCTAGCTGAAGCCTGTTCTACCATAAATCTGGAGTAACCATTCCATTTAAGGTCATTTTTGATAATGTCTATTTCTTTTTCGAAACCTTCCTTTGTATTACAGAACTGGAAAGCACGGTCTAGTAGAGTTTTGATGATTCCTCTCTTAGTCGATTGTTGGTGGTTGGATTTCTGCTTCACATATTGTCCTGTGTGAGTGGGTTTTCGATATATAGATATTTCCCATTTAGTGTCGGTCCTCTTAGATATATTGGTGAATTGGTTAATATTTCAATTTTTATTTTTTGGTTTTAGCTTGTATGCTATTTCCTTGTCATTTCAATTTTTTTGTGTTTTGTAAAATTGTTATTTTCGGTTTATCTTTTTATTTTTTTTCAGGGATTTCAAATCAATTTATATTATCTTAGACAATGGAAGTCCGAAGTAATTCAAATTACTTTGATCTCTTCCTGATATAACGTACGGAAAGTGGCGAAATTGCAACATACTATTATCAGAGTACACCTTGTACTACATCGAATGATTCGAAACTCTTTCGATATCAATCGCGGAAATTGGAGTACTGCTCTAGACGGCTAAGAAGAGTTTGAGATCTATGAAAATATTGAATATAAATTTGAATAATTGGTTTGTTACAATCTACAAGTTGAAATTGAGAGAAAAGGTATCTTTGCGTTCATATTGTCTCACAACATGTTAAAAATATCCGATGAATAGATTATTTTCAATATAAGGAACTTCACTGAAGTCGCTAGTTTCTATATTGAAACAGATTGCATATTCCAAAATACATAATAAAGGCATAAGATTACATTCATTTTTTCACCCTACGTCTCCATTTGTTTCAGAATTTGTATATTGAACTAACTCTGCATTTGATCATTCACTCTCGTTATATTCATTCTTGATGAATTAACTTTTGGCATTTCACTCTCATACAATATCCGCCAGTGACTTGATATACGTTTGATCGATTCACGTCATGTTCCAAATACTACTTTTTCATTAATATGACAGCAGCAGTTACTTTTGTAACGCCTTACCAAAATTATGCTAACTTTTGGACCATACCATGAATTTTGAAACGGCTTTGTTTTGGGTACTTGCCTCATCTTCAAACTATCAATCATCTGGTAGTGATTGTTTCAGGTCGTAACAAATTCCTTATTATGAATGAAATTTGAGATATTTGACTAGTTCTATCAATTCGTATGTTATCAAGAATCTTCATTTTCCGCATTCTGATGACAAACAATGAAACAATATTCAATTTGTTTATTTCCCAATACTTTTTGTGTATTTCAACTGGAGGCCTTCACCTTTATGTTTTCGAATTAGAAGTTCTTTCTCTTTCACTCTTTCGCCATTCAACATGATGAATGCCCCGTTAAGGAACTACGCTGCTGAAACATATATCGAGAGTCCTGTTTCGAGTTTATCTTCAGATCGTTTCATTGTTGTGTCCAAAATATTAGGTGCTTTCATATGTTCTATCGACAAAATTTTATCAGACATATTTTGAAGTTTTCAAATTCCAATTTTCTTCAAGCATTTCGTGTAGAATGTTCAAATTATCCTTTTCCTTTTGGAGATCTTGGGGTACTGATATGGCAGACAATATGTTGATTGCTAGTGGAGACATCCGAACTTGCATGAATTACCCATATAATAATGTTTTGCTCACGGCGGGTCCATTCCATGATTTAGAAATGAGTTTTATGTTAACCAGAAGTGGCCAATTGACTTGTCCGATAAGTACTTTGGGTTGAGCAACTTTCAACGGTGAATTCCTATCCTGGATGTATGGATACTTGATTTTGATTTTATCAAAATCTACTTTCTGCTAGGGAAAAGAAAGTTGCGTTGATCATACATGGCGCATCTGAAAACCGGGACAATTGTCTTTGGAACTATCAGTAAATGAAACAACTTAAGAATCATTTCGATGAAGAAACAAATCGTCATGACTCCATTGCAGAGAAATACTTGGTATGGGACCGTCAAGACCGAGTGAATTAGCAAATTCTTCAGCAATCTAAGAAATTGTTGATCCGTCATCCAAAAGTGAATAAGTTACCGCTGTTTCTTTTCGACAAGTAACAATTACCCGTAAAATTTTCAGTAGAACGGTTATCAAAGTTATTGGCTTCATTATTAATCTGAGGAACATCTTTATGCATTAACTTATATGATGAAACTTCGGACATTGTTGAGTCCACACATCTTTCGTTTTCTGCATTGCTTCAAATCATGATAAAAACTCAAACAAGAAAAGCATATCTTATTTTCTGTTATTATTGACGGGGTAGCTGAGCGGTTCGACGTGGGTGCTGTGTTCACTCAGTCAATCGGCTGATGTGTGAGTCGATGGTTCAAGCCCCAGGCTGAATGCTCGATTTTCACGTGCTATCGTCCTACCCGTGTTAGGAATCACACGTTTGGAGGTACGACCTCGTTAGTCCTTAGCTCGCACAAGTTATTTTGAAGATATATTTTAAACATCTTCAAATCTACCATCCACTGGCATATTGCTGTCATGAACATTTTCTATACTCTTAGTTACTCAGGTAGATTTAATGCATACTGTCCTACACAGATACTGTTTCCAAAGATGTTTAATGGTATATATTGTATTATAATGACTAATTTGAAGTGACTTCAACAAATGTATATTCTATGAAGAAACATGAACCAAACGATGGAGTATCGATTGCATGATGTTGACCGTTGTTTCACTGCACTGTTTCGGAAGTACATCTTTCTCAGTTGTTTCCTAATAAAATGGTAAATTATTCAGCGGTGAAGAGAGGTGGAATGAAATAGAATCAAGTGAAAATTTTCAGATATTTATAACTAGATATTTATATGTGAGCAATTTTTTATGTACTCATTATGATTTCTTATAGTCGTGATCTCATTATTCACTATTCTTCATATTCATCAACATCTAGAAGACAAAATTTGATAACAGGTCTTCTGTATGTACCAATAATTGTTTTCACATCGACCAGTCGTACATTGTCGTCTGCACTTGGATATGTTGCAGTAACTACACCTTTGGGCCAAGTGCTTCTCAAGAATTGGCTGTCGACTTTAATCACCAAGTCTTCAACCTTGATTTTTCTTGTGGGTGATGTGCACCATTTTTTTCTTCTGGTTGAAACCGGCAAATAGGCCAACGGCGCTAAAAATGATCAGCGAGCAATTAAGACTTTTGCCATTGTTTTCTTGTGAACAAGTCATTTTTGTCAAATTTTCCCACACGCTACACTTGGCTTAAAAATCACGGTATCGGCCTTGATGAATCCAATGAAGGTTTTTAAATCTGTCCAAAAATAGCAAGTGTTAATTTTGATATTGTGATTTTCTTTCATGCGTATTTTTACGTATTTTTGTCATGACTTCGTCTGTCTCTCCCCAAAAATATCTGTGTATTCCTATGCATAGATCTGATTTTGATTCTATGGAACATATCCCAAATATCTGCAGTCACAGCTATATTTCTCTGCCTGAATTTGAAGATGATGCCAAGTGAGGAATTCAGTAGGTTGGGTTAGGTGTGATGCTACTGCATCAAACACAAACCGTATTTCTCTGGGTTAATAGGATTTGTTACCGTGAAATGTGGCAGAACCCAAACATTCATGGCTCTTGCTACCTCTTCCGTAGACAAAATTCGAGTATACCCTTTTTCCAAATATTCAGTTATTTTCGAATTCAAGACCAAAATCTTCGTTTCTGTTCATCTTTTTCTCTATGGATTTTAATCGGCACAGGGCAGAAGATTCATTATTTGGTTTCGTTATAATTTTTCCATAAAAGTAGAGTTTCTCATCTGTTTGCAGCTCTATTTTTTGTAGTCTCTTCCAAAATTTTAGAAGCACTGATGTCATCTGGATGTTGTAATGTTTCATAATATTTTACACCCAATTC
Source organism: Leptinotarsa undecemlineata (assembly GCA_015342065.1). Lineage (NCBI taxonomy): Eukaryota > Metazoa > Arthropoda > Insecta > Coleoptera > Chrysomelidae > Leptinotarsa > Leptinotarsa undecemlineata. The sequence continues at coordinate 7,676 of WOGP01005439.1, read as the reverse complement.
TCAATTTTGATAGAATTTTTAACTAATTGGTTCAAATCGTCATATTGATGGTTTATACAATAAGAAAATTCTTGATCTTCTCGTCCAAAATACTGTTTTGTATTGTTTCCAAGCACAATCCATCCCAACTTCGACTTTCAGACAGGATAGTTCTAATATTATTTAAATCCCACTCAGTATCTTCATTCTTTCCTCTTATCTTCAAACTGATTCATTTCGAGTGGAGTTCTTCACAGATCATAGAATTTGTCCAACTGAGTTTCAAACTTTCTGTTGGTCCAGTAGCACCCATTTTCTCAGTCAATCCATCATTAACCATGGTAACCATAGAACCTTCGTCAAAAACAGCATAGGTGTTGATTTTTACCTTTGGGGCCAGTTAGTTCTACATGAGTTATTCTCAATGAAAATTCGGACTTCTTGATCCTGGTGAAATTATGGCTGACTTGCTCTTCGTAGTTTTCCAGTACAGTTTCAGGTTCCTAATGTAACAAAGGATGATGTTTGTAAAGGCAGCCATCAACATCACATGTTTTCTTGCTTTTACGAAGTTTTCTGTGATGTGATGATCCTAAACAACTTAAACACATTTTCTATTTTATGTCCGTCCTTCTTGCAGAATTTACATTTGAATGTTGGTTTTTCTGGTTGAATGGATGTAGTATATCATTATAATCTCCTAGCGCATAGTAACGGCTACATTCATCAATTTGCATCTTTTTCTTTTATCCAGATCTCTCTCAGAAACAACGTACATTATGTCCTCACTTATTTTTTAAAGCCAAAGAGAAAATTCTACAATTGTGACAGACTTTTTCAGACATTTCAGTTCCACTATTTGTGTCCACTATATTTGGATTCAACAAATATTCATCCAGTTTTAAACTTTATACAGTAACTGCCGGATTTTGAATTTTATTGGAAAAGTCTAAAATAATGTCTAATCTCTCTTCTCTGAAGCCGGGAATCCTCAACACATAATCTATTAAGTGTTGTATAATTTTATCGGATCTACTGAATCGTTTTTCCAGTGTAATGATAATTTTCTCGACTTCATGAGTGAAACTGAGCAAGGCGTTAACAGATTCTCTAGCTTTACCTCTTAGACATTTTTGAAGTCGCACAATATTTTCGGCATTGGAAAATCCACAAATGTTTGTTGCTTCTTTGAAGTGAATAACGAAATTAATCCACTCTCCAGCTTGTCCAGAAAATATTGGAAGTTCCTTGCTAAACGACTCTGTTCAGTTTTTGGTCTTCCATCATATCTTCGTGAGAGAAACCGAGAAGTTGCATTTTCTCCATATTATCATTTGTTTGATTTCACCCAATTTCAAATGAATGACGATTTATTAGTTTGTGTTTTCGTTTTTTCGTCTTGTTTTGAGGAAATGGATACACCACGGCTTTCGAATTCAACTTGTTTGAACATAGCTTCTTTCTCTATTAGACGTTTTTCAAATTCTGCTGAAAGTATTTCCTTCTTGAGTTCAGTTTCCAACTGTTTGCGTCGAATGGATTCACTACTTGAAACTTTGCTACTTTCAGAAACATTGATCGATATTTCTGAAAGTATTTCTTTCTTTTTACTTTCCAATTCTGCCAGGATTTCTAGTTTTTCCATATTTTGCAAATTTATGGTTTTAGATGTGTCATAGATTTGACAGCCGTTGCCAAAATTGACGTTATTTTTGCCTTTATCCTTTCACTTCTTCTTGAAGGTACTGAACGTGAAGCAGACATCATCCACAGGGTTGTTCTTATTAAAAACTAGAAGGACCACTTATGTATCTGACTTGGTTTTACTGTTCAACTTGTTCAAGACTTTGGTTTTGTTCAATATGTAGAAAATGAGAAGATACTTTTTCGTAACAAATGAATGTATTCGTGAAATTATAAAACAACAATAAAAATTTATTGGTGCTCCGGGGCGACTTCATTGATTCCACTAGCGTATTTGCTTATTCAGCTTCAGGGAAACCCGTCTTTGACGAAGGCGTAATAATGACCAAATTCAACGCCAGAACCATAGTGAACAATGACTGCATGAATATTATAATAGTGGTCTGCTAGATTGAAGTGTTCATCTATTTTGAACCTTCTAAAGAGTTTGGTGCTTCCGACAAGGTTGAGTCTTGTTTGAAGATCATCAGTGTTATTATTGGATTGACTGGTGCCTCAAATATACTTGTTTACCTAAAAGTCAATTAGTTTGGCACATGTTTGGCAATACAGTCGATCATCACCGTCAATAACAACTTTTTATTTATAAATCATACTCTCAATTGTTGGCATACAGGAATAAACAAAAAATCGACACAAACATACTATACAATTGAATAAACAAGATCAACAATAACACACGTTTTCAATAAAACTTCCGCACGAACATCACACCTAAGTAATAGTTGTTTCTTCATATGACTTCTCTACCAAGTTTCAATTCTCGCAAATTCCTAAAAACTTTACTCACTGGCTGAATAAGTAATATCGTAAACATTTCAAAAACGTTTTTAGAATGAACAAAATATATATCATATAATTTATATCCCGAAAACGTAGTGGAATTAACATTGTTTTTTTCAAGCCGTATATTTCATTTCTACATTTCTACTAACGCATTTTTCCGCATACATATACAGTCTGACGTGAAATCCCAAATCAAATTGTCAAGAAGATAATACAGAGTTAATTTAATTTTGATACACTCATGAACAGAATCAAATTCCAGAGACCAGAAAGGATTCGAGAAACTGTGAGGATAACATCTTGAATCTATTCGCGATGTGAGGCATCGTCATAAATGAGACTAAGCTTCAGGAAAGAGGAGCAAAAACACTCTGTGACCTGATGAAAGAGCAGCAGAAATTATAATTTTTTACTGTTTTAGGATATATAACCTTCCATAGTCTGCAAAACAAATGGATTTGAATCAATAGATAATCTTCTGATCTGTAATAAAAGGCAAACTAGAAAGTTCACCTCGAAAGGTTACTGCGTAATATAAACCACTGAAGAGTAGAATCAGTCAGAAACCTGCGCGTATCCATAAATTATGCCTACAAATTGAAAAAATCTATTGGAAAATTGAAAAAAGTTCTATGCTTAGCATTCTTTAGTGGTCAACGTGGTCAATTATTATCAGTTGCAAAAACAGATGTAATGAAAATATTGTCTTCAAAAAACCAAATTATTATTGATGTTTGCTGTCAATGACATTTGTGATGAAATAATTCTTCTGAATCAAAAACTCAAATATTTGAAGAAATCAAAACCCAATTGAGTACTATGATATCTTTCCGTTATTCCCTCAATACTCAGAACTCTGATCGAAAAAGGTTTAGAGTAAAACACACTTTTAGTGCCCAATACCAAATATTATTCTGTACATTCAAACTCCCCGTTGTACCATGACTCCTTCTCCCAGCTCGACACTCACCGTGATATACGAGGTGCAGAAAACTAATTATATTACACTACCTTCCCCCAAAAAAAACTAAGTTCACTATTTACAATCTATCATAATTCAGTCTCTGAACTGGTTTTATTTCCCGTCTAGATCTAAGAACTGAAGTTTTTATATTTTCTCTCATATCTAATACATAATCATCTCTAACAACTTTCACATTTTCTGAAACAGTATCATCAACATTTGGAACCATTTGAACATTTAAGTCTGTCGATTTACTACTAGTTCTAGTTAGGCAGAAATATTGAAATGATATTTTTTATTTGATTCAAGTGCCTTTTCCAAATAACATTATTTATTTCGGGAATCTTATCCAAGTAAGTAAATTTCCCGATTTTTATGAAAATGAGTGCTTTAATCCAACTTATTTCAAGTAATCTATAATCTTTAACAGTGAAACTTTCGTTTTCAGAAAACTGTGAAAATATTTTGCCTGCATAATCTTTCACTTATTTGGCTTATTATTTCAAGACACGCTCCTTTAAACCTGCCTCACCAAAAGTGTTTTTGTTCATTTGGTTTTAGCAAATCAAATCTAGTACGTAATTTGCTTTTGAACATCAACTAAGCTAAACTTACACCTGTAGTGCAATGATTGGTGTAACGAAAATCTAACAAAAAATTGTATAAGACGATACTGATTTCTAAATTTTTATTTTTGCATAGTGCAGTTTTCAATGCATTCTTCACTGATTTTATAGCATTTTCGACTGCACCATTAGAAGACGGATGCCATTCAATACCATTCAAAGACAAAATGGTCTGGAATTCATTTGAATAAAATGTTGTTGCATTATCAGATACAACTTGATGAGGTGATCCGAATCTGGCAAATAGAGTTCGGAGAACACTGGTTGCACTTGAAGTGATTGAGTTCCCGATAAAAACCTCTATCCACTTTGAATGTGCATCTATGACTAATATTTTCCTAAAAATGGACCCATACAATCTATGTGTAACCTAGACTCCTAGACCGTATTTCTGTTGGACATGGTCAAGGATTAAGAACATTTTTTACCACTCCTAAATGAGATAAATGAAGATTATTCAAAATATGTATTCTCAACGTAAAAAAAAATAACTAACCGATTGTCCAACATTAAGCAATCATTCTCCACACTAAGTTCGTTTCTAATTTCATGGTACGGTTTCTATTATCTTCCCTGGCCATCCTTTTTGAGTATGATTTATTATTTTCTATAATTCAACATCTTTTGCAGTTTCTTCTCTTACCTGTTCAAATTTAATTGGGCAATGATCATTTCTCGAAAATTAATGAAGAAAATTAATATCATTATTTTTACACTCTCATTTATTTCCCTTTGTAGGCAATCTAGACAAAGGATCTGCGCGATTATTATCCGATTTTACAAATTGAATATTGTATTGATATTTGGATAAAACTACTGCCCATTGGCGTTGGGCATAAAATTGGGGAATGATTTTATTTTGATTAAAAATGGATATGAGTGGTTTATGATCCGTTACAAGTATGAAGTTTCGTCTATAAAGATATTGATTGAACTTACACAATCAAAAATAATTGCCAAACCCTCTTTCTCAATTTGCGAGTAATTTCTTTCCGCCTCGGATAAAGTTCGATATGCATAGGTAATGGGCCGTTCTTGTTCATCGGCCATAACATGTGCTGAAACTGACCTAACTCCATATTGAGAAGCGTCAGTGATTAATCTTGGGAAAGACTTGTCTTGTTACAACTGTCTGATCAATTCTAACTGATTTTTCAGATTGAAAATAATCCTTTGGTAAATCTACCTAAGCCAGACTCAAAAATAATTTTATGTTCATCTAATATGTATTGAATATCACTTGGCAACTGATGAAAATAGTTATTTTCTTCGGAAATAGTACCTAAAATATTGAGGTGAAACACGTTAAAAAATCGCGCCCTAAAAGTGGTGGTCCGGTTGCTTCTTTGATTATATAAATATGCATATTAGTTTGCTTATCTTTAAGTGAAACCAAGCAATTGAAATATCCCAATGAAATAATATGATCACCATTGTATCAATTGAATCTTTTCTCCGTTTTTTCTGAAAAATTATCATTGAAATTATTCAAATAAAAATCTTCTGAAACAACAGTGTAAGAAGCATTGGTATCTGAATTAAATGTATATGGCTTTCCTCCAATAAAAATTTCTAATAATATTGGCTTTACTTTACAATCTAAACTGTACAAAGATAGATCAGCTGATTCTTCCAAATTGTTTTGTGTTTCTTTATTTGAACGAAATTCATTATTTCTGTTCACTTGTTTTTCCTTACGAACAGTTGCTAACTGACCCTGATTTTACATACATGACAAAAACATTCACGAAATAAACACTTATCTGTCTGGTGGTTTCTTCGTCCACAAACCAGACATTTTGGCGGTTTGGAGTGGGGGATCCTGACGTAGAAGCTCGTGACGTACCTTTCACCGGCACTGGCGATGTACCGTTATAGTAAGTAAGCTGTGCCGTGACTTTGTTCTTTTTCTTTTTTCTTGAAACTAGCCTGGGCATGATGTAATTCAGATTCCTTCTTGATGAAACAGTGGTTGGTAGATGAAGATGAAGTTGCATGTGCAGCTGATTTAACAGCGGCAATATCCACAATTTCCTTAAACGTAACCGTACATTTCTCTTTCATGAGTCTATCCTGAACAGTACCTCTTTCATATGAAATAATGAAAATGTCTCTCAAAACTATTTTCAATTCATCATTTCCAAATTGACAAGTCCCCGCTAAACCTTTCAATTTAGCTGTCCATTCCTAAGCAGTTCCATTCGATATTTTTATAGCTGTATAGAACTTGTATCTAGCAGCAAAAATACTATCACTAGGTATGTTGAAAGGTCTTCTCGTAATCCCTTCAATACTCAGAACTATGATCGTGAAAGGATTTAGAGTAGAACACACTTTAACTGCCCAATACCAAATATATTCTATACATTCTAAACTCCCTGTTTTACCATGACTCCTTCTCCGGCTCGACACACCGTGACATACGAGAGGCAGATAACTAACTATATCAGACTTACAAAGAAGGGAAGGAAATAATCAATTTCAAAACTATCTGTATATATAGATGTGCAGATAATGCAAAGAAGTATCTCTCAGACACAACTTTGAAGAAAAAGCCTTTCTGAAAAAGCTACTTTCATATAAACACTAAATTACACGAAAGAAAATTTGAAGAATGAACATTGAATTATACAGAAAATACTCTTCTCTACTGAGTTTCTGTATTCCAAACATTCGTTATGGAATCAAATTAGATAAAATTCACAGGATTTCCGCACATTATACTGAAAGAAAGGTAAAAATTTCACTTACATGGAACTCTATCATGCTCACTGGTAGACATTGATGTTTCGCCGTAAGATACTTGCCTTAGCGCTCTTCAGAATTCATCTTTATAACATTATAAGAAAAAACACAATTGATTCATTAATTACGAATTTTATGTCACGAAAGAAGTTTGATCTACTTATGTCATCGATGACATCGTAATGACATTCATTCACCTATTTGATTAAATCCTAATTTCAAAAGGAATCTTCTTTGATTTGAAAGGGTTATATTTTTAGGAGAGACTAACTTTTTGAAACATTCCTCTGAGAGTTTTCAGTTTCCTGATGCAAGCCTTCCAGAAGTGATAATGCTTTGGCAAGAAGAACTAGACGATCTGGTGCCCAGTACCAATTTCAAAATGATCATTTCTATTCATTTCTATGTGACTCAATTTGGAGTCAAAACATCAAGAAGCTGATTTATTGATCAAAGATTTACATATTGTCCAATTCAACAAACTTGTTGAATTTTTGGTTACAAATGATGTTTGTTGATTATGCTAAGAATCTTTAGTTTGATAGTAGGGGTGTGTAAGAGTTAGCATTTTGGCAATACTGTCTTATCCGCCCAACCAGCAAAGTTCTTTTATAATTCCATGGTGTTGCAACAGTTTTATTTCATCAGTATTTTATAATTACTTCCAAAATGCCAATTGATTATATTAGATGATCGGTGAACACAATACAGTTGTAGGCAATAAAAGTATTTTATAAATTTGTCATAGAAACGTTCATGAAATGAAATTAAAAAACCATTATAAAATAGTCATGAACTTATCACAGAAACGTTTTTGCAACTAACTTATAAAACTAATTTTCATATAAAAGTTAATTGTTATGTAGTAGTTT
>WOGP01005437.1:0-13142 GCA_015342065.1 Leptinotarsa undecemlineata | reverse complement strand
TGTACATATAAGTAGGCGCCATCTATGAAAGAATGAATAAAATTCTTGAAATATAGGAATCTAGAAGCTGACCTATTAAAAGGACAGTGGCATTATCAGGGTTAAAATCAGCTGCCAAAATTTCTTTATGGTAAATGATGGTGCAGGGTCCCTATTCTCAGAAGTCGGAAGTCACAGAGCTCATCTTTGATTTACATGGGTGTATTGCTTTTCAAAAACAAATATTTAATGACAGTTCGACACTCGAACTTGTCCATTTTCATAAAAACACTAACGATAACTCACTCAAACGACTGTTAAATAACAACTGCTCGTCCAAAATGGCTGAAATTTTGGTGAGTAACTATCAACAGATGAACAACGGAATTCACTAGCTCTCATTTACGAGTGGTGCTTCATGTTGAAGTCGGGAACTTTTCAGATCACCCTCGTATGCCTAAAACATCCAAAAGTCATTCAATATCGTCTATAAAAATTAAATTATCACCTATTGATTTATCAAAACACCTAATAATATTAACAACATTATCTTCAACCATGTATTTTAGATAAAAATCCAAATGTGATAAAATACAAAATTTTTGCCGTTTTTCCAGATGCAAGTTACTTTGAATATTCACTATTCAATTTGAGAATCTGTTGCGTTAGAAAAACATTCCTAGTTTTGAGAGAAATTTATGTTTAGGTGAAGATGCGACATCTACTGGCGACAGATCAGGTTTTAGAGACAACGAAACCCGCAGACCAGTGACGACAACATACCTTCCCGATATTCCCTCACATGATCAAGAGTTCACGGCAGCTGTTGGAGGAAGAGCCGAGCTGAGATGTAGCATCCAAGATAGCCACGGTAAGATCTTAAAATAATATACGTGATCTGTATAAATTTGAAAATTGTCAAAGCCAATCCATTTTTATCTGAAAGAGATTTTTACCAAACATATACTTCTTCTCTGCCGTCATCACTTACCTTCCATCCCAAGATTCTTACTTCAACCACCAGAGATCAAGTAGCCATGTGAGGAAAATTGCATCACAAATACACATATGTCAATCTATAAATTCAATTCACTTCTCTCACTATCTGAAAATATATTTTTCATTTTGGTCTTGATATGAGTCTTCCTTATAAATGTCAAATCTATATTCCATTCAAGAAAACACACTTTCCATCAAGTGAATTATTTACTAGTGCACTTGAAGTGCAATACACCAAATCAAATCTCTTCGAGATATTACTCGGGGACGATTATTATCAAGTCACAAGAAGATTCTCTAGTATTCATCATTACTATATTTTCTGAAACAATTTTCCATCCCAGATCACATACGTTGAAGGGATTGTCATAGTCTTCATTTTGAAGTTCCCTCGCAAGTTGTCATAGTAACTAATTTAGTCAGCTGCTTTGAGCAACTTTAGACCCATCATTTTTTTTCAGGATCCAATATCCAAGTGAGATGGTCCAGAACTGATGGTCTTCCTCTACCACCATTGGCGTATGAAACTAGCGGAATTCTGTACATTGACAACGTCCAACCTGCAGCCCAAGGAGAATATCGCTGCACAGGATATGAAGCTTCTGGAAGATCTGTTTTCAATGTCAACACCTATCTAACGGTTATCTGTGAGTATTCTTTGACGATGTTATCACATTCAGACCACACTATGAGTAATAGTTTGTTTTCTTATTGCACCCAGCTGCGGAAGACTTTTGTGAATTCCTAGGTACTGTGTTTACATCGGTTAATTTTCCCACAGCATGATCATCCATTCAGATCCAACTGGCACGGTGGTGGTGTCTATAATATATTTAGAAAACTTGATATATACTGGGTTGTTTCGAAACTTTAGCACGTTTTATCATCATGTGTATTTGAAGTTCAATATCTCGATGAATATCGAATTGAACCAAAGCGCTGCCAAAACAGCCCGAAAAATCAACCAGTCATTTGGCAGTGATAGTGTTGATGAACGTGTACTGTAGGACTTTGGTTGGTGACATTCAGTTCTGAAGATTTTTGGCCTCGAAGATGAGCAGTATTCCAAGACCAGAATTTGAGGACCCTGATGAAAACTGAGCCATCATAAATGGTGCATGGGATGGCGTCAGCTAACATGCGGTTTTTAATGGTTTGAAACATATTGGAGAGGCCAAAAAGCTGGAAAAGTGGGTGCTCCATGATTTGAACGAACGACATAAATTATCATGTTCCGAATTCTCTTCTTTGTTGCTTCTGCGCAACTAAAACAATCCTTTTATGAATCGGATGTTCACGTCGGATGAAAATTGGGTCTCCTACAGCAAGAGACGTTCATGACTGTGGTTGAACACTGTTGAGTCACTCAGGCACTTCCCAAATGTGAAAATTCACCAACTGGTCAACAGCTGATGTGATTCGCAATAACTTTCTGCAACCTGGCCACACCATCGCAGCAGAGTACTACCGTGAGGACATTGACTACCATTCTTTCAAGCACTTCGAAGACTTGACTAAGCTACGATGAGTTCTTTGGGATTCCAAATGGACACCAATATCTCTTGGCACAATCATGTCGCTGGAATCTTATAGGCTGCTTCTCAGAAGCTCGAAACGCTGTTCCGAACCAGAGAACTGTACACACCTCAGCAACTTTTGGTGTTCATTAAGCTCAAATCAGACTTCATTTGGAGTATTGTATTGAAGTATTGTATGGAGCTCAATCCCTGGATACCATCCACAAAAGAGCCATCCCCCTGATGGGGGTTGCGAACATCATTTGCAAACTTGATAGCCTTGAACATCGAAGAGAGGTTGGAGATTTGTCTCTCTTCTATAGATAGTTTCACGGGAGGTGTTAAGTGACTTGCCACATTTGATTCCAAGGGCGGTTCATATCAGAAATACAGGACCGAGTGTGGCTGCTCGTCGTTTTGAGTTTCAACTCAGTACACCTTGAAATTCACTCTTTAAGAACTCTTCCATCTGGAGAACTGCGTTTATGTGGAATAAATTTTCTGAGAACAGTTTTCCAAACGGATTTAATATCCAGCGATTCAAAACCAATGTGAATCGCTTCTTTTGCACAGATACTGCTCTTAAAGTGCCTTCTGGATTTCCCCATAGTGCTTGTGTTTTTTCCTTGAAAAAATGACCTACGTCGTCCTCATTGAATCTCAAGCACTGATCAAAATGGCGCTGAGATTTGAAGTTGAAAAAAACAAACAAAATTTTGAAACAACTCAATGCTATACCTACAATTGTGTTCAAATAATCCTGTTTCTGGAGCTAGTTCTTTGTCGAGTTCCTACACATCATGTCATATACAATCCTTTTCCTGAAACTCCTTTCATCTCAACTTTGCTCAGGTTGCAATTTATTACTCTCGTATATTTCTTGCAGCACCACCAAGAATCACTCTCATCCCTCCAAGGCAAGTCGTCCACCCAGGAGAACATGCCTACATCAACTGCAGTGCCACAGGGGAACAACCGATACAAATTTCCTGGTCGCCCATCAACAGGCAAATGCCCACTTCGGTCTATACCCGGGAAGGATATATCCGTTTCAATAATATTCAACTACAGGACACTGGCAGGTATCTTTGTACAGCCAGCAACAGAGCTGGAACTGCCGAAGCTGTTGCTGACGTTATTGTAGAAGGTGAGTAAGATTTGAACTTTGCAAGGTCTATTCAGGTTTCTGTGTCTAGAAGGTTTTGAACTGTGACCAAACTATTTATGGTTTTGCAGGTTTTCATTACGGATGTTTATTTTCAGCTAGACACACTGTCCAATATGATCGCGATTTATTTTCCCAGAAAACAATAATGTTCATAGTAGATGAAAATAATAATAATTGAAAACTATAACATCACTAAGTACGAAAAAAGTAAAAAAACATAAATCAGAACTGGAATTGAAAGAAATAGATGATTTAACATACTTTAAGAGCCTAGTCCATGTTTAACCCGGTATGACACAAAGATGGCGTCAGAAATACCTGTCCCAACAAAAGAAAACGCAAACATTTTGGAAAAAATATATTTCTTCTTCAGCATGATTTTCTTGCAGCCATGTACAGTTTTCTCAGCGACGTTCAATGAGTTCCATACCGTTTTTATTATAAGAACTATCTTGCTCTCCAAAATAGCCATGAACTGCCGACATCACTTCTTCATCGTTGAAAAATCTCTGACCACTGAACCATTTCTCCAACCTCAGGAACAGAAAATAATCCGAGGGGGTTAAATCTGGAGAAAAGGGTGCATCAAGCAGCAATTCAAAGTTCAATTCGTTAATTTTGGTCATGGCGATAATGGATTTGTGAGCTGGTGCATTATTTTGATTGAACAACACTTTCGTCTTGACCAAAGGCTGTTTTTGCTTGATTTCTTTACCCAAACGTTGTAATAAATTCGCATGATACTTGCCGTTGATAGTTTCAACTTTTTCAAGACAGACAATGAGATATATCCCACGTGCATCACAAAAAACCAATGCCATGACCTTGCCTTCAGATGAAATGGTCATCGCCTTCTTTGGAGCTGGTTTTCCGTTTTGAGTCCACTGTTTTAATAGTTTGTCTGGGGTGTAAAGTGATGAACCTATATTTCATACATGATTATGGAGTGATGCAAGAATTCTGCTTTGTTGCTATCGAAACCGTTCACTATCGATGACTGCCAAACAAATACTAAACATTGCAGGGTCTTCAAATTTGAAACATATAGTAGTATTTCTTTATTTCTTCAGGTTTATACAAATAAACATAGATAGATCGATTAGTGTAGGTTAAAGGACACCTTGATAGAATAAAATGGATTTTTGAGTAGAAAAAATTTGCCTCATTTTTTAATGAATTCAGACTTGTGAGGTTTCTAATACCGATAGGAAGATTATTAGGTAATTTTTTTGACATAATGTGAGGACCTATTGAAACAAGAAATGAGTGATGAGGTGGAATCAATATCATCTGATTTTCGCGAAGGTTACTGTATATCGTAAGATACACTGTATATCATATGATATACAGTTAAGTATATATAATGAGATGACTGTTAGAATTTTGATATTTGAGAACAAATCCCTACATGAGTCTCTGGGGTCCTTGAAAGTCATAACTCTTAGGATTTTCTTTTGGAGAACTAGTACTTTATTGATTCTGGATGAATTTCCATAACAAGTAATGCAATAATTGAATGTGGAGTAAACATACTCTAACTTAGATCTGGCATACACAAAATATAGCAATTTTAAGGTAACGATACTGTTGAAGTTTTCGCCATTTTTGTAAATGAATCCAAGCATCCTATTTGCATCAGCAGTCATATTCCTTATATGTGTTGTACATGTTAATTCACTGTTGTATGTTATACCAAGATCTTTCATCTCATGTACGTGGTTGATTTAACTTTTGTTGATTGAATAATCGCTTTTTTGTTGTGAATGATATTATTTTATATTTGGATACGTTCAGTTGTAGACGATTATTATCACACCAAAGTTTCATTACATCTAATTCATGTTGTACATGTTGGCAGTCAGTAATGTCGTCGATTTTATAATATAGTTTCGGGTCGTCTGCAAATAGTAGGCTAGGAATATCCAAAGAGATTGCCAAGTCATTAATGAAAATTAAAAAAGAAAGAGGTCCAAAAGTAGAACCTTGTGGTACCTCAGATGTAACTACGTACTGGGCCAATTTGAAAGATTTATATTTGACGAATTGTTTTCTGTTAACTAGATATGATTCAATTAGACTAAGCTGTTGGTTAGAGAGTGAGTCGATTTGTACCCCAAGAAATTCAATGACTTCTTTTTGTTCTATTGAAGTATGGTCGTATCTTACTAGGGCACTAATTTTTGTATTTATATAGCAGTTAGATTTCGTATTATTGACCGAATTTTTGTATTTTTCTGAGAGTACAATGATATCATCAGCTTTCACACCAAAAGAGGTGTCGTCAGCGAGTTGGGCAGTGAAATAATTTTTGTTTATAGTGCAGAGATCATTGACGAATAAAATGAATAATGTTGGTCCCAGAACACTTCCCTGGGGGACACCGGTGGTGACAACAAGAGGATCAGTATAGTGCACATTTGCATTTACGTTGTGATCTGTTTTGGATATATGTTTTCATCCAACTATGTGCGGAGCCTCGCACATAATGGTTGTATAGCTTACTGAGATTATGTACTATCTAATACACTGATATTTGTCGAAAAACTATCGCCATCTCTGGGACCACCATGATGTTATTCAAATTATTCGACGTTTCGTCTTTGATTTTGGTTTCAATCTGCCTACTCTTCAAATAATGACACACTGCAAAGGTTTTCTGACTTGACGTCGAGATGTCACTCAGAGATCAGCAAAGAAACCTGAGGGGTTAACAGATTGAGACCACAGAGTAGTCACAGCCTATTGAAAATGGCATCAAAGTCGAAGCCGACAACACATATATAATCGTATACATTCAGTTTCAAAGCAATACAGTTGTGATAAAAACGTCCCGTAATGAAATCTTTCGTCATTTTTCAAGTACCTTAGATTTTCTGGACAGTTCAATCTAGTAATGTTCCTGAACTGAATGCCATAGTACTTGATAACGATATTACTAATTTCGTTCTAGAAAACACATCTAGGCCGGCAATTACAGCCGAACAGAAACAACAATTCGCCCCAGCAGGATCAAGCGTTACTTTGAGATGTAAAACATTGAATCCCAGCGCCAGGAATTCGGTGAGATGGTTCAGAGAGAATTTACCTCTACCACAAAATGCACGAGTCAGCGGAGAAATTTTGCACCTGAGCAGCGTTCAACAACGAGACGAAGGGCGGTATTATTGTGAAGTGTCGACCAGAGAAGGAACTTACAGTGATTACGTCGACTTCCAATTGATAGGTGAGTTGTTTAGTGCAGTTTTCTTTGGGAATGTGAGTTTGCGTTATGGTAGCCAACTATTGCGAATAATATTTCAATTTGTAGTGTTTGGTGATATTGTTTCAATTGAAGGAAATATGGCGAAACAATTATTCTCAAAAATTTCACAAGGCAACGAAGTGAAAATGAACATGAAGATCACCTGGAGCCAATATAGTTTGGGCGTGATATTGATACTAAATTCAATCCCACAAAAATGTAGTACGTTGAAATAACGAGTCACATAAACAGAGGCAATACATTTCATTACATGAATACAAATCAAAATTGATAGTAATGAAAACCAGTTGCCGCTCCATAGAGCATTTGATACTATCGACCATGAAATTTTAATTGAGAAATTGTTTAACGTTGGCATTAGAGGAAATTCTCAAATTTTTACAAAATTATTTATTCAACAGGAAACGTTATGTTCATATTAAAAATAATGAAAGATTTCTTGAAGAATATCACCTGCGGGTGTACCTCAGATACCTATTCTAGGACCTGTTTTTTATAAACTCTTCTGCAAGTTTGGCAATGAAGGAAACAAATTAATTATTCGCTGATGATACTACAATAAGTTTTTTCACAAAAACTCATGACGGAATCCAGAAATATATTTGAGAAGATTTTGATAAAATGTCTTTTTCGGCTACTCCAACATAAATTAATACAATGTGTTAATGAACTAACTTACATGAACTGGACTAAATGAACTGTTGCCCTATTTATAAACATTCTACCAATAGATAATAATTCAAAAAATCATAGTCAGACAACGAAACTTGTGAGATATCGAAATGTCAAAATTTGTCATATAGCAAACATGTATATTAAAAAAATATGCCATAGATTGATATAATTTATTGACCAAGGAATAATACACCACTAAATTTTTTATGAAATATATATTCCAGTTCTCTTCTATATGGGAAATGGCAAATAGTTTGATTTTGAGATTTTCTAAATCTATACAGAATATGTTGTGTGAATTGTGGATGTTGAGAAAACTCTATACTATGTTTATTATCATGGAGAGTGTTAATAACGTTCACATTGTTGCTTTTTATGTTTTCATTTCTCTTGAAGTTGAATTTAGATCTAAAGTCAAGTTGAAGTTATTGAATAATTTCGATAATAATTATGTCAAGTACCCAGACTATATTTTCAGATTTGTCTGATCTACTAAAATTATTCTGATTATCGATGTTGGTGTCTTTCCTATCAATTGTGGCTTTACTGTACGCTACTCCACTTACCAGAAACGTGGGCGTTCTCCTAATTTGATACCGTTAAACTCTTTCATCAGCGAGTACTTACTGTTCTAATTTCACCAGTTTATCATTTCTTCACCCATTTTATTCTAGTATCATTATACCAAATTTCATAACTGCAAGATATTCTAATAGTTAGTCTAACGAAGCAATAGATCCCTTCCGTCCTCGAAAGTTTTTGAGTGATCATTAATTTTTACTGACTCCAACAATTACTTCAATACCAAAGCTTCTATGTATATGTTTCATTGTACCAGTAACCCTTGTAGTAACCTGTGATGAGCTAATGAGTAATTTTCTCCGGAAGAAGGAAATATCGAGAGCAGATAGTTGGTTCACAGATGGAACGAAAACACCTTCATGTTCTTGTGCAGGTGTTTCCAGTTGCAGACTAAGGACAGAGCTGTCATCCTGCCTGAAAAACTATCCATCTGTATTTCAAGCGGAAATGTATGCTATTGAATTGTGTGCAGAGACATTGGAAGAATCCCACCTCCTACACAAGTTATTAAAAATATTCTCGCACAGTCAACCGGCGTTGGGACCTTTTGGCAACTACCGAGCAACATCTAAATTGGTAGCAAATTGCCAAAAACGGCTTTCCTCGAAAGGAAGGCTTAACAGATTGTCTCTGGTATGAATTCCTGACCATACTGGTCTGAAAGGCAATGAAGCTGCTGACTCCCTTACAAAGGAGGGTGCTGCAAGCAGCTTCATCGGACCAGAACCTGTTATTGGCATCGCTTTAGGCTTTGCCAAACATTGAAAACCTGAATGGCAAGAATATTCATGGACTTATGGCAGAATCTTTCAGGAATGGCTACTCCAAGGCGTTCATTCTATCTTCAAAGCTTGATACCAAACAGTTGTTGGACTACTTATAGTAAGTATGAACTATGATGGCTAACAGACCTTCTTTCAAGTCACTGTCATCTGAATCTTCATATACAGAGACTTGAACTGTCGAAAGACAGTATGTGTTGCCTCTGTTTGGAAAACGATGAAACAGCAGAGCTCATACTCCATGCCTGACCCGCTGACGATCGAATCAGGTATTCAGAATTTGGCAGAGCCACACTCCTAGCATCTGACCTGAAAGATCACTGACCATACAAACTAATCGGCATCGTTACGAAGCTGGGTTTATTTGGTCGAATGTGAATAGGCGACAATAAACCCTTGCGGGTTAAGGTGTAGCGTCGATTTTGACCCCCTCACTTTTGACCTAATCTAACCCAACCTAACTTCCAACATATTTTCTGTCCTTTTTCTTTCGTTCAATCTCATACTGCCATCTTCTCGTAAACGTAGAGAATCCATTCTTCAGATTCAAATGAGCTGAACCGCCCATTGCTTCCGAAAAAGGCTCCCCTTCGCAACTTCATCTACCTGTTTATATAAGTTTCTACTCACATGTTTGATAGTTCCGCCCAGTAGCGGTCCAGATAGATGCAACAACAAGCCAATCACATGTATATATAATCCATGTTTGCATTATTGAAATGTGTCACCAAATACTTATCAAAATGAAAGAGAAATTATTTGCGAAATAGTGAAAGTTTCAATTGAATGCGTCTTGATTTTTGTGTGGCATATTAGAAACTCTCTAGTTTGGTAGTTTAATATCGCACATTGCATGTACGACAGCACATAAGGAGTCATGCGAAGACGGATGGTGGCTTTGCAACAACCGAAACTGCATTCCAGAAACACAACTATGCGACAACATTAATGATTGCGGTGATACTAGCGACGAAATGGACTGTTCAACTAGGATACGACGGGGTTTGTTTATCTATCATGCAGCTTTTTCTATTAGTTGTTTCTATTTTCACGTTGCACATTCGAGCTCTGCGTGACGTTAGGTGTCTGTTCCACTGTAGATGCTACATTCTGATGTAATATAATTTCTGGAACGGGGATAATTGTTCATGTAACAAGGCAGGAAAGTGTACAATGGGACAACTGAAATTTCCATTTAGTGGACACACTTTCCTGGCTAGTTTCTAATAGCATTTTTCTGTACTAGTTAGCACCGCTGATAATAGTCAAATTTATGGTAATCAGTTTTCAATTCATCTGATAGAGTAGTTGCATTATTAAAATATTTAGCAATGGGTGCAGAATAATGAATTTCCGTCTTAGTCTAGATCCTAGATATTATTCACATAATCAAATATTAATTAGCATTACGGTGTGTAGGCCAGTGTTTGACTAATTGTTTGATGTTTCCGGGTCCATTGGCCATGGTCTGAATGTTAAGTTAAAATAATCCTGGTACATTTGTGCTCATATACCTGTTTGGTCCAACTCTTCTTCAATCAGTGGGGGAATATTTGTGTCATAAAGTACCGGTATCCATGTATTGTTGATTTTTGAGCTCTTTTCCCTTCGGTTAGAATTATTCTAATATTTATGTATTTCTATGGTCTCTCTGAATAGTCATTAATAGTTTTTATCAAGAACTTGCATACAACTGCTAATTTTTCTGTTTGGCCATAACGGCAACGTTTTTTAAATGTACTCAGGGCAATTTTCAAGCCCACAAGAAAGTTAGAGAATTATCTCAGATCAGCGTACCGTGTAGTTGTGGTTCTTTGTACATCGGAACCACGAATAAAAGCGTTCATACGTGCCTGACTGAGCATTGAAGAAGGTGCCGCAATGGCCAGATAGATGAATCTGCAGTTACAGGAGACGATCTCCCAGCTCTCTCAGCGCTATGACATGGTCTTCAAATTTATGCAAGTTTTTAATGAAACCAGAGGTTACTCCTCGAGGCTATTCAGTGAATTGAATGAATTCAACCATAAGGAAGAGAACTCAAACATCAAAAAGACTTACATAATGGCACTTGTTAACATAAAGATTCCCCCAAGAAGAAGGGTCAGACCAATCAGGTACAAGAGCAGTCTGTCTTCTGATACCTACTATATAATGGGAGTAAATTTACAGACGCAACAGGACCATTTTCAGTTTGCGAATGACAAAAAGGTAAATCATTTCGACCTTCGCCGCATCGCCGTTGATAATGTCTGCTGTAGTAGCAGACCATGGCTAATAAACCCGGAGACAACGGACAATTTGGAAATTGGTATTAGTTTAGGTGTGAATTTATACCATGTCATCTCACATCACAGAAAACACCGTTACATCTCCAAATTATTGCGGCGATGTTATAATATGTTGCCTTTAATGTCTTCTAAGGCCGGTGAGATATTTCGCGATTTACGAGCGGATTTTTCCAGCGCGATTACCGAGCGGTTTTTTATTTTTATGCGAACCCCTGCATTGAAATGGAACATGACAGAGTATGCGATTTTTAACTGCGGCGATTTCTTAGAGCCGACCCACATGATAGTGTCGACTAGTTCTGAGCGTTTTTTTGTTTGCGATGAGAGCATGGAAGTGAAAACTTTAATTCATAGCGTAAAAAATCACCCTCGTTTATGGGACAAAAGCGACTCCGGTTGTGCCAACTAGTAAACAAAAAAAACATTTCTTCTTGATTCCACTTTTGGTGCTCGTCGTATCTTCTTGGGTGGCGTCTTTCAGCAAGAGCGTCTTCTGCCTCGGAAGCGCAAAGGGATACCACCATTTGATGGTGGAATATCGCAGCAGCAACAGACTTCATTGTGGTTGCTTTGAAGGCGCGAACGATACTAGAAGACGACAAGGGCATATTTAGCCTCCAGTCAGGAATCCGCACTGCCAGGAAATCGCTCGTAAATCGCGGCCGCTGTCAGGTACTCATTATAGTGATTCTTACTCGGCAATTTCCGATCGGAAATCGCGCTGGAAAAAACCGCTTGGAAACCGCGAAGTATGACACCTGCCTATGTAACCCAAATATCGCGTCGATATTACAGATGCACACATTTGTCCTACTTGTGCGACAATATTTGTGATATCACTGCAACAAGTTTCTTAGGATGTCGCTGCGGCATGTTTTGCGAAGTCGCTAGTTTTGAATGCGCTGTTACGCGAGATGCTTCTTATAATGAGATAAAAAGATGAAGAAGATGGAGATGACAGACAGACATCATTTGAATGTGATGTAAATTATTTCAACAAAATCCATCGTTGATGTCGTAAGAGTACTTGATTTGATTCACTTCCATCTGAATCATCATAGGTAGAGACCCGGATTGTCGGAAGACAGTCTGTGTCGTCTCTATTTGGAAAATGATGAAACAGTAGAGCACATACTTTGTGACTACCCCGCTAGGGAGCAAATTAGGTTCTCAGAGCCAAATCGAGTACTCCAAATGTCGTCAAAGTACTTGATTTGGTTCACTGTCATCTGAATCATCACGGGCAGAGATTCGGGCTATTGGCAGACAGTCTGTGTCGCCTCTGTTTAGAAAATTATGACAAGCAGAGCACATTATTTGTGCTTGCCCCGCTTGGGACTAAATCAGGTTGGCAGAACCGTACTAATACCATATGATCTGAAATAACACTTACCTTACAAACTAATCGGCTTCGTCAAGAAGCTGGGTTTATTTGGTCGAGTGTGAATAGGTATGAGTCACAATAAACCCTTGCGGGTTTAACCTAGCTTAACATAATTTGATTTGATAAATCTAGATGAATCTGATGGAAACACTTCTTCACACCAGAATAAAAATACTGTCATATGTGGTGTTCAATGGTGTTTTCTCCATATAGTCAGATACTCATCATCAATGAATTTTTGTTCCAATTCGGAAATCATTCATTTGTCATTCAAATGGTATTAATTGAATTGGAATGAGGAAAAAATTTAACAACTGTACAGGGTGATTCAAAAGTACTTTGACAAACTTCAGGAGGTGATTCCTTACAATATTCTAATATGAATTGTTCAAATAAATAAATGTCCGGAAACGCTTCGTTTCCAAGATACAGGATGTTGAAGTTTTATTTTTATTTTCGTTTTTTTCAAATAACTTTTGAAATATTGAACTTAATTAAACGAA
>WOGP01005436.1:0-13148 GCA_015342065.1 Leptinotarsa undecemlineata | reverse complement strand
TGCAATAGTCAAAGTGGGGTGCTATTATTGATTTATAAATTGTTGATTTTGCATATTCACTTATTTTATTTTTCAATCTATATAAAAGATGAATTTTCTTGGCTATTTTCTTCTGAACATAACTACAGTGCGCATTTAGGTTCAATTTTTGATCCAATACCACTCCCAGATATATAAAAGTTGTTACCCTTTCAATGATGACGTTATCAATATAAAGATTCAATGACAGCGGTTCATCTTGCAGTTTTCCTAAACGATATTTGCTACCTATTAACATGCATTTTGTTTTATTAACATTTAACTTGAGGCCGTTGTCACATAACCACTCGTTTATATTTGATAGTTCCTCATTCAAACATTCATTATAATTGACCTCTACAAGATTCGTTAGGTTCAAAGAAGCGTTATTCAGATCATAATTACACTATGCAATATTATTACGAGTATACTGTTCATATTGTTCTCCTAGACATACAATAGTTCATCTCAAACATTTCACTGCCTTTGAAAATTACCAGCTCAAAGCAATTCGTGTTTTCCACGAACTCCCATTTTCAGGTTTTGTTATGTCGCAAAGTCGCGTGAGTGAATAGTTGACCATGACCGTGTTGCGTGCTATCATAATAATAAAATGGCCACTCGGGCACTACGCATTGTTCAAATATGCATACAAATTCTGAAATATGTATAAGAGCGCGCATGGCGAACATCAGTGGAAATAGAGGCAGCTTACTAGAGAACTATTCTTCTACTCTATTTCACGATACAATTAACGAAATGGACTGTTATTATTGATTCTAATGAATATTTGAAACACAAGAGGTCACAGAAGAATTGGATTTTTGTCAGCTGAAAGTTTTTGTTTCCAATCATTATCTTTAGTTTCTGATGTTAGAATTATTTCATTCATCAGTTCAGCAAGGAAATAATGTCTCTATTCCTGGAGTACACAAAATTTCGATGAGCAGAGTGTGTTTCCAGGTTAGCATGTACTAATAAAAGCTAGCTTAGGTTATAGGAAATAAATCAATAGCAACAAGACTGAATTTACAACACGGAAAAATATGTTTTTCATAGATATACGTCAATAGTTATTCCGGTACCATGTATCCGAATATAATTTATTCTCTGCAGGTGTTCACAATTTTGAATAATATAAGCTACGTTTTGTTCCGTTTAGTGGACTATTGGTGGAATATGAGATACTTGCAAATATTTTGATCGTTGAAGGAGAGAAACCGGTATATGTTCGCTATACTCACAACATTTAATATAATAAGCAGAACACGAATCTGAAGTCAAAACTTGGGATTCCCGGTCCAATTGGGGATCATCATTATAATAAGAAATTCTGCTCAGTGGTGATATAAAGTGTGCAAATAGAACTGTATACCTTTAGGCATTGTTGTGCGTTGGTCTTGGAGCTTTCATGATCCCTTAAATATTAATGATCGATTAGTATTCGACGATATGAATCAAATTGAGAAGTAGATGGAGGTTCAGAACAAGAATAAATTCAAAACACAATTGTTGACTAATTATAGAAGATCCAGCTCAGACAATTATGATCAGAGAAAACGAAATCCAAGTTGGTAAGCCGTGATCGAATGAAAATTGAACCATAAAACGTTTCGTCCGCTATTGTGGCAGACAATTCCAGTAGTATTTGTACTGACTACTGTGATGAAGGTGGTACTTCGAAGTCTTAGTCAGACGCTGGAAACATTCATTCGTAGTAGAACTCCTGTGAATGATATCTGATTTTATTCTATAACTGATGTTTGGAATACAAACTGAGTACAGAAAAGTATCTTCTGTATAATTCACTGTTTATAAAGAATTATTTGTTTATAATTTTTTTCTTTCGTGTAGTTCAATGTTTATATGAAAGTAGTTGTTTCAGGAGGGCTTTCTTCCAGTTAGTGTCTGAAAGTTACTCCTTTGCATGATCTACACATTCATGTAAAGAGTTGCTCAGTTTCAAATTGAATATGTCGTTCCTTTCTTTGGAAGATTCCCACATTTTTTTGTGTGATGAAATAGTAAAAAACCAAAAACTTTCTTTCCCAAAAATTAATCACTCCCAAAAATATAACCCCTTCAATTGAAGTACTGAAAGTAATATGTAAAAACCTCTTTTATCACTCATAATCACAATTTGGGGAAATTAGCACTACTTGGGAGAAATTAAATTTTTTGAAGATTTCAAACAACTCAGGTGTCTCCTCAAGTTATGCATGTTGGGAAATCTCAACCTTCCCCTGGTTCTTTCCTATTTCTTTTTACCCCTCCTTTTCTTTTCTCTCATTTTTATTTTTTTAATTTTCATCCATTTTTTACTATTATTTGTTTTTTCTTCATGGTCGGAAATTTCCCAACTTTTCCCAACTTTTTCCCAAGTCGAATAAGCAGGGGAAGGAGGCTCCCCCCCCATCCACCCCCATGGCGATGGCCCTGACTGTTGGTGATTTTTTTGAAAAACAGAAATGTTGACTAGCTAACGTCAGGGACTTCCTCTCTTCGCATCAGACGACCGTCCTAAAAGATGGCACGTGGATGTCGTGGTCAAAGTGGGTCTCCAAAAGTGATATGTTTTGAAAAAAAAAATCTAGTTCGAATGAATATTGAGGTGAAAGTCATTTTGAGGGGACTGACGAGCCCCTATGTCAGTAACCAGGCTGGATGTCGATGGTTTCGACGAAGTGGTCAGTGCAGTAATATATGTGTTTTTTAGGACAAACACAAGCACTAGAGAAGAATCCTTAAGATGCTCTCGGAGTGCTGCCTGTGCGAAATTGGCGATTCACATTGGATTTGAATCGCTGGAGATTAAATCATTTCGGTAAAATGTTCTCAGGGAGTATATTCCATATGAACACAGTTCCCCAGTGATAAAAATGAAGTGTTTTTATATAAAAAAAGTAATTGAGAAAATTTACGGTCGCAGCATTGCCTTGAGCTAGACAGATCCAGTCCCTCTGTTCAAATGCGCTCCATTGAGGAACAACAGCATTCTATAAATTGGAGAAGAAGAAGAACGAGGCGCTAACTTCAGGGTATCGGTTTTTCGTGACGACGTGCGTGCGCATCGTAAAAATGTATTCTCATGATTTTTCGCTAACGGAGCAAAAGGAATATAACTTCAAAAACAAAATAAAATACTATTTTGCTGCAGAATGCTAGTTTTCTATGTGATAAACTGTTTCACTGTACACTGCACTTCTAACAAAGTATTCTCAAAGATAGAAGTAGGACATGAAAAAATGAAAATATTTATATAACGACAGATCTATGAACATTCCAACAAATTTATGTCAAGCATTTCATTCATGGTAAATAATTTCACCAGGACAGTGTATATATACTTGAGTCCCAGGACCACTTCATACAATTTGCATTTGGAATATTAAAATATTTTCATTGTGGCATCGAGCTGTCATAAATTCACTATATAAAGTATTTGCTTTCGAAACAAAGAGCACACTTACAGAAGTAATACCGTTTATGTTGCAGTATTCTGCTGGCATTTTTCATTCAATTTATTCGAGAATGACTGGACGCAATATGAAAAGAATATATAACTAAAATTTCAGTCTTTCGCAGGTAACATTTACTAATTCCATGAGAAAAGATGATTTAGGAAATTGGAAAATTGCACTTTCCATAAAAAATTATTTTCTTGAGAACGGAATTGCGGAATATGTGTGAGACAGGATGTTGAAAATAATTTTAATTTCAGAAGAGAATCGATAATTCACCGAAATTTATTGGCGAAATTGTAAGGCTGATTTTGTTGGATTCTTTTCATTATTGAAGAAAACCAGCCAGAAGACCATGCAAAAAACTTTATATTCCTCAAAAACTAATTGAAGTTTAGTCTTTGCGGTTTAGCTCTGAATTGAAATCAGGTTATCATCAGTCTGAACATTTCCAAAGGAATCTATTCATTTATTCGTGTTAGGAATCACATGTTTAAAGGTAAGACCTCTTTAATCCATAGCTCGTACAATTTTCAACTTCTGAGGGAACAGATTTTGGTTAGCAGCTATTTTCATATCAAATCGAGAGCTCACAAATGTTCTAAAACACAATTTGCAAATTCAAAGTGTATTTGGTGTCTAGGAAAAATCACATTCTGTTATGTATTCTCTTCATAAATGAAAGTGGATGGAACCGAAGAGAAGTTTCGCTGAAAATATTCACAAATAACTGAGAAATACTTCAAAAACTTCATGAAAAAATTATTTTGTAAAAAATCCTTCGAACTTTCTTCATCATTGGACAAAAAATGTGAGAAAATTCTTGAGAAAAGGAGGAAGAAAATAATTCTAATAGAGATATGTAGAGCATTCGGAGAAATTTCTTTCAGATAGAGACTGAAAAAATTTCATTCGACACAACTACTTTTTGATTTCGACATCATCTGAATATCTTGATTTGCCAATGTACTTCCTTTCGTAAAACAAAATGTAGAGTATCTCCAGAGGATCTAGTAAATTCAAGCAATCGCCAAAACACTTAGTAACACGACTATCGTCAAATTTCAATCAGTCTGTTTCCTCACTGACCATATTGAAGGTTAGATTCAACACCAAAACCACAGTAAATAATGACTGCTTGAAGATTATAATCTTCTTCTCCATCTAGTGGTCTGCTAGATAGAAGTGTTCATCTATGTCGAACCATCGTGAGTGTTTGGTGCTTTCGTCAGAGTTTGAGTCATATTTGAAGATCACCAGTATTATTATTACGTTGACTGATGCCTCAGCTTTACTTGTTTCCTTGTATCAGTCATATAGTCTGGCGCACATGTTTGGCAATAAAATTGATCATCAGCCGTTAAAAGTTTCATTTCCAAATGATTTCACAATATGCTTTGCACGGACTGGACTTAGGACTTAGGAAACACTAGTTGAAGTTCCAGAAAATCACATTCGTTTTTGCTACCTCTTGAACATTTTCTACAAAGTAAACAAGTGACGATTTCTCCAGCAAAAGATCTACAAACACAATACGAGGTAGACTGTACGGAATCATTGATTCAAGAGCGCTCAGGAGTGTTGATTCCGCTATTGTTTTGCTCACGAAAGAATATTCATCGAGTACTCCAAGAATTCGAAGCAATCCTCTTGTTGTCCTAACAAGTATGTAATGGACTTCAAAGACTCCAGGAAATCGTTTGGTGGGAGAGATGATACATGCTCACGAAACTGCAACTGCATGAACAATTGTTTGATTTTAGTGAATCAGTAGGAAACATTCTTGTTCTCGTTCATCGTTAAAACTTGCTTCTTGAAATTTTTCGTCCTGAAAAACACTCATGAAATGACCAAATGTTTCCTAAATTATCTAATGCAAGTTATTTCGCAGGATTCTCAGAAAAACTGTCTACTGTTTCATGAAGAAGAACATGTTTGACAGAATCTGTATCAGAATCATTTCTAAAGCTACAATCAATTTTTCCAAGTGATGAAAGGTTTCGTAGAAGGATCGATTCTGCTCTTGCTACATGAAGCTTTTCCACTGGAAGGTAACCAAAAGCTCTAGGAGTGCAGATCATATTTGGGGGGCAAGAAGAAGTCCACTGACCGCACTGACAAAAAAGAAAGTGGATCAAACACTTTCGAATTAACCTAGATAGGACACATGAATATATACATATCTGAGCTTGTTTCAAAGAGATTTCAGTTCTGTACTGAAATGAGGTCAATGCTTGATCTCATAAAAATTATATGAAGGAATAATAGTTTCAAGGACCGAAGCAGTGTTACCACGTTGAATAGCAATACTGATTATTTCTATCAAAAAAGAGGTAGAACGGTGATCTCGTGTTGCATTGCCAATTCTCTTTTCGAGTTCATGAATGAATAACAGAAACTCCGGGCCATAAACACCAGAAGTTTCAACCGCTACTGAATGGTACGGATAGTTGTTACCAAGATTTTAGTTTTTTTTTTTCTTTTAATTGTTCGCCAGCAAATGCTGCAGTTCCAGCAGACTTCAAAATTTCGCCTAGATGGAAAGCCGCGACCGTGTCAACACAAATGAAGTCCCATACCACAGGTTTACCGTATTTCCATGGTATGAGAGATATAACATCTGGTCGTTTACCAGCATCTCTACTAGTACCTAATGGTTCCAGAATTACAAGACATTGTCACATCAAGATCTTCAGATGAGGTGGTGCTGCAGGTTTTTCTGGGGTTTCCTGCAGCTGAAAACGCAAATGCGCCGCTGGAATCAATGAAGTCTCTCCGGAGCACCAACCAATTTTTGTTGCTTCATAATTACATGTTTTGTATTACTTTCATGAATTTGGTTCAAAAATACATTTTCCGTCTTCAATTTCGTTAAAAATATTCAAATATTTGAACCATTTCCAGAGAAATATGTCTCATGCAATCGTTTCATTCATCCGTTCTTTAATTTTTCAACTATATTTCCAACACAAAAACCTGAACAGATTATTGAGATATTGCACTACAACAATTAACTTATTGGAAAAACTTGTGCGTGATCCTTAGAAATGATAATTTTTGTGATTCATCAATCACAGATGACTTTTTGGAAAACAGTAGTTGATGAAATGATATATAAAAACAATGAAATTATCAATACATTTGATATGAATGAATTTTGTATGTTTCTGTTATTTTCATATGTATAAAGTGGAAACTATCGAGTATAACTTCAATTCAATTTTGTTTATGCTTGATCTCACTTGAACCTCTAGATATAAACTGATTGATTCCATATTTTCAAGAAGAGTTTTTACGGTAGATACACGTCCTTTTCAATTTTGATTCATCAAGTATTTGGGTATTTGGATGAAAGTTCCTGATTGAATTATCATTCAATAATGAAAAATATGAAACACTTTCATTCTTGAGATATCTCTATATCAAGAAAGACTATTACAAATCGATTTTCATTCAGAAAGATCAAATTCGCAACCTCATTTTTGGCAAATTTTCGAACCCCTTCAAATATACCCACACAATTTCACATGTTTTTGAAGTAGGAAATATGATAAAAATTTTGTCCAACAGTTTCAAAACATTCTCTGATCACTTACTCCAAACAATCATACCATATATAGCAAAGATCTGTAAGAATTTTTCGTAATTTTCAACTTTTATGTTCGAGAAGATTCAATTAGGATGAATATATATATGGAATTCAACATTATTTTAAAAATTCGATGAATTAAGAGGACATTGAAAGTTATTTACCATATTATTTGAGAAATTAGAAAAATAAAGGAATCTGGACACTTTTTAAACCTAAATAATCAGGAATACAAAAAACCAAACATTATGTTCAGGGGATGTAATGAAAAGGAAACAAATATTGAATGAAATTATGAAAAGTAGAAATGTAGGCTCGCTTATGTAATTTATGATCGGGATGTTGCCTTTTCACAATAATAACAAATTATACCCACTCTTGTAGCAAAAATTATACTATATACAATTTTGAAGTAGAATCTCAGAAAATTTTCATTTCAAATCGAGAAAAAGATGCCGATTATGGTGAATGTGATATGAAATGTCAAAGAAATAATCTACAGAATCTATGTTCTATCAGGAAATCACTTCCTCTTCAAACCAAAATACGTGCATTCGTTGTGTTATATAACATTTTGATGAGCTTATGTATCAGAATGTATCACAAGGTCAGGGTTAGATACTATGAATAAATGAAGTTTATCATTTTCCAAGAATCGATGGCAAAAACATCAACACCTCCTATAAACGAGTCCAACAAAAAAGTGAATGATTAATGAAGGTAATAAATCGAAGAGCTCGCGAGTTTGGGGTAATGCAATATTTATTTCGCAGCACGTTTTGCAGGATGGAGGAAATTTGACAGGATATTGACTGGCTGTCTGTTTAGTGCCGCTGGTTCTGTCAATCTCACTGGAAATGTGTTCGGTTTTCGATCGTAACAGAAATGACGGCTTCATTCTTGTATTCGATACGACGTCTTTGTCACGCTGAAAAGTTTATTAACCGGAAAGCTATGCTGTTAAGCTCAACCAGCCGCATCACAATTTTCCATTTTATTAGGGTGCGATAATGGCGTTTTAACGCAACAACTGATTTCTGCATGCATGCAGTGTTAGCCAATTTGTTTATTTTTATTACGAATCTTTCCATTCGTTGTTCTCGTTGTTATAAAATTATACATGTGGAGTTGTGATGTACTGTTTGGAATCTTTGGTGTAGTAATGAATATTACTGGACTTCAATTCCAACACCAAACCGCTATTTTCAACAACTCCACACGTATTTCGACTACCAGGTGATCATTTTCAAGAGAAAAATTGAATTTTTTTCCAAGCTTTTGACAAGCAGCCTTTTCAGTTCCAGCGACATGATTATGTCACGACTAGTTAGTGCTCATTTTAACCACCAACAAACTTATAGAAGCAGAACACGGAATATTCTCTCCTGACCTTGCGGAGACATTAATCTTCGTGCAGAAAACCGATGCCTAAGTTTTCGTGCCATTAAGTTGAACCCGGTTTTTCTTACCCCAGTACAAAATGATTCTAGTTCCTCATTAGGAAATACAACCTCTTGTTGTCAGTGAAGATTTGTATCCGCATCCGATGTCTTGGAACCCAAAGGGAATGATGAGACAAATGTGCTGTCGTCAGCACAGAATTTTTGTTTTTCTTCAATTAGTCGTTGATATAAAATAAAAAAGAGTTTGTAAACAATAAGAATCTTTGAGAAACACCAGCGTTGATATGAATGTATTCCAGAGATATTCACCGATGGTCACTTGCAGGGAATGTTCTTTCAGGAAGCTGGAGAGCCATACAGGAAAATGATCCGACACGCCATAGCACCGAAGTTTGGCCAGCAAACTGACTTTCAAATATATCCTTTCCTTTGATATTTCAGGAACTACAATTTTTCGATCAAAAAAGAAATTATCTGTTTATTTTCCAGAAATATTAGAAAAATCTCACCTATTTAATTTTTTTCCGTTGAGGTAATTTTTCAGTTGATTAATTAGGTTACCACTCCACAAATCTCCAGATTTTGAAAATTATCTTGATTATAGTGTGTGTTTGAGCAAACTACATATTTTCGGCAAAATAAGATTTTTTTACTTTTCTGCTTTTTAATCAAAAACAAAACTGACAATAATAATCGTAACTATATGTAACAATAAACGATATCAACTTCAATACTAGATGTGAAATCAATTTGAAACATCCTCGCAAATTTGGCTTCAGCAAAATGATTTTTGTAATGGGACGACGATAAACTTCTGTTATTGTAGTCACTTCGACTACCCATACTCTACCTTCCATCGGGATCAGAAAAAATCATCACTTCTTTTCGATTTTGACAAAAATTTAATAAAATGTTCATTAAGGAATTCAAAAGATCACGAACTTTTAATAAATTTTCGTTCAAATTGATTCCATGTATTTTGACTTTGGCATCAAATACAAATCTGAATTTTTGTGGTTTACTAGGATGTTTTACTGCAAAGTGTGGCAAATACCAGGTTTCGTGAGACGTAACGGCGATTTCTTCGCAAGTAAAAATTTTATATCTTTTTGGAATATTGTTCTTCAAAATGCATTTTCTTCTTTACAGTGAATAACCTATTCAACGCGGAAGCTGTGCTGTCTAGCGAATTGATATTTTCTTTCTTCCAATTTCCCAGTGGTTGTTTTCTAACTGGCGACATGTTTTCCCCATGAGTTGAAACGCCTTTTTGTCTTCTTCTGAAATATGATTCAATTTGTCATTTTCAACTCCCAAATTATCCATCAGAATAGTTTCATTCATCAGTTCTTTCAATTCGTCATCATTTTCAATATACCATGTCATAGAATAGTGAGAATGTTTGAAATATGAAGAGTTTCCATGAACCACCAATCCTAATTTTGATTTTGAAATAATGGGAATAACGGGAATAACGGAAATTGTTGAATCGATGGGGTCCTGACCAATCAGAATCAGCGGTTTTGCATTTCTGAGATTGACCAATGAAATTCGTGACAGATGATTCCAAGTTTCAAATTTGAAACTGTTCTTACGTTTGACATGTCAAAACTTTCCTGATTGTGCGTTTCCTGAATTTTCAAATTGACACAATTCGATTGGTTGTCTGTATAGGAAGTACAACTGGTCAAATACATTTTCAATGGATCATTTACACCATCCACTCCTATCTCCCCGGCAAGGTTAGAGTCTATCAAAATAACCGTGCTTTCTTCATCAAAGAGGGCATATGGTTTCATAGACTTTTTGGGGCCGATGACAGTGACAGGAACTATTCGAAGTAAAACGGTTTTATATTCGGCTCGAAGGACCAAAATGTTTAGGCCAACTACTTATTTTCGGCAAAATAAGACTTCATTTGACTTTTCTGCTTTTTGATCAAGAACAAAACTGACAATAATAATCGTAACTGTATAAAACAGTAAACAGTATCAACTTCAATACTAGATGTGAAATCAATTCACAACAGTGTGATCTCCACTATTCGGTTAGGTTATGTTGGGTCCAAAGTGAGTTGGTCTAGTTGACCCTCCACCGCAACCCGCAAGGGTTTATTGTGGCCCACATATATTCACACCCGGCCAAATAAACCCAGCTTTTAACGAAGCCGATTAGTTCATATGGTGAGTGGTCTTGTAGGTCAGATGGTAAGAGTACGGCTCTGCCGAACTCTAATGACCTGATTCGTTCCCCAGCGGGTCAGAAACAAAGTATATGCATGACTCCCATCTTGATACCCACGATAACCTACCCATATGAGGGTTTTTGCACGTCAGCTACACCTAACGATACCTTAGATTCAGCCGTGCAGGGTTTTTCCGCCTCTGGTTTTGGTGAATCATTACTTGAGCGCAAACATTTGCTAACCTGCTCATGGGGGTTTGTTCCCCCAAATGAGACAGATTCTGCATACGCCGCTCAAGAATTTGGTGCAAGGCGGTTGTATAAGGTACCGCGCTCTTGAGCAGATGACTCAGTCGTTTCCTGGCTGCACCACCTAACCTTTTTTAAGGTTCAGTTGGATCAGGATTTGGGAAGTTAAGAAGTTCTCGCTCCTGAACTAAATTCACAAGGAGGTCAGTTGAAGTCATAAACTTGACATCCATCTCCTCTGTAGACTCGCTCCTGAACTGAATTCACAGAAAGGTCAGTTAGAGTCGTAAGCTCGACATCCATCTTCTCTATAGACTCAGTGTCAGAAATAATTTAATCTGTCCACGAAAGTCCCACGAGTAGCTAGGGAAAGGAAGTCAATCACGGCAGAGCCCCGCATTACCGTGACACGGTGATGCTACGACGAGAGGACCTCGTTAATCCGTAGCTCGCACAAGTTTCGACTTCTGAGATTAGTCGTTCGTAGGGGTGCGACAGCTGGTTAACGGAAAAATAGATTTCAAACAGATTTTCAAACAGATTTTTAGACAGCTGATAGGCTTAGTGTCATTCATCCTCTCGGCACGGATACACTCACCTTAGGATTAGGCCATAGTGGGACAGCATGGAGAGTGGTTCAGGCAGTGAAAGATGAACAAGAACAGCCAACCCGCCTGATATCCACTATTACTCCTTCGTTGCTTTCATTGGGTGTCAACAGCATTGTATACTCTGGTCATTAGCCTTGTATACTGGGTAGGCAATATTAATAACTCTCCAAGCCAAGCATCATGGCTATTTGAAGTTTGTCAGCCATAAAAAATTGCAGAATTATTTTAACTTCAACTCAATAAATCATTTTATTGGAAAATATCCGATAAAGGTGGAGATCGAACTTACGACCATTAGATCGAGAGATGAAGTTTTAATTTTTTAATTGATGTGTGCATTTCATATGAAATTTGAAAGATTGTTATAAAAAGAAGGAAAAACCCCAGAACAAGACGAGGCCTCACGACCTCACCGAAAAGAAAGGAAGTGTAGCATGTTGGTCTCATTGTTAGTGAGATCTCGACATTCGATCTGCAGACTTGCGAATAGTTAAACTTCTTTTTGACACCTACTGCCTTAGGCTTATGTGTCAATTGATATGGGATTGGTATTCAGATCCCCACTCGCTCATGTTCAGGTTTTAGACAGAAATTCCCGAAAAAGGCACATGCTAAGAAACCTGGTTAGAACATTCGTTCGTTGGGATTATTGGATTTCTGATAGGCGTCTTTGGAGATGCCTTTGTCTCGCCTGTCCAAAACATGTACAATTTGTCATGAATTGTTATTATTGATGTTCTGGAGAAATTCCATAAAGACTCTTCATTTCTCAAGAGGACCTGTAGTACCTTCCAGCAAGCGATCGACCTCAACACCACCATCGCTAAAAGGCCCTGGTAACTACTCAAGGAGTCGTTGTTGATATACGAGGTCATCTTCATTAACATGTGGTTGCTGCCTTTCTTGCGTATCTTGTTACTGTTTTCCTGTCTGCTAGAGTGCTAGTGACATTTTCGCAGTAGACTGAATCTGTTTGGGTGTGTGCAACGTCGTAGCAATATATTTTTCTTCGAGTCGATAACCCTCAAGCCACGCATTGTGTCGTAGGGTCGGAGCTAGAATAAATTTGGGACATCTTGCTTCTCTTCCGAACTCTAGTTCATTCAGTTTTTCTTGATGAACTATGCAGTATTCACTGTTGGCTGCGTGGTTACTTGCGCTTTGACGTACTATGCAGGTTCTTTTTTTGGGTTGGTGCACTCATATGTGGGATGTCGATCGTGAGTCGGGCGCACTACCACTACGCCCAAAAACGAGTATTTATATTTTACTGCTTCTGTACTTCAAAGCTGACTCTACACCGAAAGTTACTTCTACCCTGGGGGTGACTACCACTGCTTTCTGGTGGTGAAGACTGTTTTTTTGAAAATAAGTCAGGAAAGATATTAATTGATTATGACCAACTTTCATTTCATGATTTCTCTGCTGAAAGTCAATATTCCTCGGTTTTCAACCAATGTTTCAGATCGTATTTCACGAATATAAATTTTTTAATACAAAACATGTTTTCAGTCTATAAGTCTATTTCAAAAGAGAGTAGAGTAATAAAATCTCATTAAGTATTCAAAAGCGCTACAGGGTGATCCGTCAATAAATTCTGTCACTTCCCTAGTCCGCATTGCAAAATTATGTC
>WOGP01005434.1:0-13148 GCA_015342065.1 Leptinotarsa undecemlineata | reverse complement strand
GAAACATTAATGATATTGTTTTCGATTTTTGATAAATATTCTGTATAGCATTGTTTCGTTAAAATTTTACATTTGGATCTCAATTCAGAAAATTGCATATCATTTCTGTCATCATTAGTTATTTTGAATAACTTATGAGCATTCTTTTTTCAAATATACAGTGTTTCAATTCAAAATTATACCAAGAAGGGTAACTAGAATTTTTTCAAATTAAATGTACTTTGTAATACACTTCTTGACTTATGATAATAGTGTCTTATTTGGACATACATAAGGTGGTCCAAGAATTTTGGCAATTCCATCAATACTTTATTATCCTGAAGATGATAATAGTGAAGATAATGACATATTCTCATTTAAAGGTCTTCTCAACTTATTCGAGCATTTATTGATAAATTATGTTACATATGATCCATGAAGTGATCTAAAGTTATATCACACACCCTATTTTATAGTGATAGCGGCTGATAAACGAGTCCATATATTCTCAACACTGTGGCAGTCAAAAATTGATGTCCCAATCAGATAATTCATCTGGGGGAATATCGTCGTCTTTCGCAAAAGTGTCAAAGTTGGAAGTGTCACAGGGACCTCTCACTACCTGCTGTATTGGAGCTGGCAATGTTCGAGCTATTAATCCATCCCAATCGAAGCCTTGGAACCACCTGAAATATAACAGCAAATGAATTTATAGATAATGGAAGGAAATAGCATATTTCATTGGTCCACCGATAATTACAAAAATCTGTTTTTATCATATGAATAAAAAGGGATTTCTTGCGAATAAAACCAGCGACAAAAGTGCAAAGACACATTACGAGAAGAAGATGAATATTTTACAAAAACAAAAATCTGTTTCCCGGGTTTCGCACGAGTAATTTTTGTTATGTTTTCAGAAAAAAACACAAACATTACAGGAAAATCCTTGAGGTGCTCTTAGAGCGGTGCCTGTGCGAAATTAGTGATTCACATTTGGATTTGAGTAATAAAGCTGCAAGAATTCTGAGCCATTCTTCATGGAAGAAACACGTGCAAATTTGAGCAGGTCCATTCTGGACCTTTTTGGTCCTCCAATCGGAACCTTGTGGAACACCCAACGAAAGGTAGAAGTGACGTAGTCGTCCCCACTTTCCCACAGAAGCTACTACGCGTTAAGCAGGAAATTCAAATTAGTAGGTGAGCAACACCGATACGAGCCCAAAATGTCATGTATTTTCTTATGGAGGCGAACTTTTTGCAATTTTTGGTTCAAACAGGAGTGGGGGAAACGTGTCACGTCATCGTCGCAGGTTGAACTGAGTATCATAACGATTCAAGCGTGTAACTCCGTTCCTTGGTCTACTTAGTACTCCACCTCACCTATCGGCTCCTTAGTACTCCGCCTCTCGGCCCCCCTTGAAACTCCGCCCCTTGGCCTCCACGTTCCAGACACGTGGTCCTAATCAAAAAAAGCTTATAGGTATGAGATTTGCACCCAGAACGTGGGCGTGGTAGACGTTGTCCTTATTGGTGTCGAGGCTAAGGACAACGTCTACCACGCCGACGTCCTGGGTTCAAATTCCATATCGATATGTTTTTTAATTAGGACCACGTGACAAGGGGGCCTGAGCGGTGATGCGGAGTACTAAGTGGCCGATAGGTGAGGCAGAGTAAGGGGGCACAAATTTCCCGCTGTACGCGCGGTAGCTTCTGTGGGAAAGTGGGGACGACTACATCACACCTATCTTGAATTGGGTGTTCCACAAGGTTCCAGTTTGAGGTCCAAAAAGGTCCAGAATGGATCTGCTCAAATTTGCACGTGTTTTTTCCATAAGGAATGGCTCAGAACTCTTGCAGCTATACTACTGATTTGAATCGCTGGAGATTAAATACATTTGGAAACACGTTCTCGGGAAGTTTATTCTACGTGAAAGCAATTCTCCAAATGAAAGAGTTCTTAAACAATGGAGTTCGATGTGCACTGAGTTGAACCTCAAAACGATGAGCAGCCACAGTATAACGCGTATTTCTAATATGTAACGCTCTTGGTGAAATCAAATGTGCCGTCATTTAAATACTTTCTGTGGAAATATTTATAGAAGAAAGGCAAATCTTCAGCCTTTCTTCGATGTTCCAAACTGTCAAGGTTTCAGTGATGTTCGTGTCTTAGTCAGGCGAATGGCTCTTTTCTGGATGGAATTCAGCAGATTCAGGGTATGCTTAGGGATGGAGCTCCATACATTTGAACAATACTCCAAAGAAGTTCTAATCTGAGCATTATAAATCATGAATGGTTGCTGAGTTGTGTACAGTTTTCTGGTTCAGAATAATGCTGAGAAGCAGCCTTTGCAATTTCACCGACATGATTTTACTAAGATGTATTGGTGTCCATTTCAACCCCCAACAAACTTATTGAAGCAGAAAGCGGAAGCGGAATTGTCTGTCCTGGCATTACTATATCCGGTTCGGAGACATGTTTTTCGAGAAAACCGATGCCTGAGTTTTTGAGGCATTGATTCGAACCTGGTTACTTTCACCTCAATTCGAAATAATTTCTAGATCTTCATTACGATATGCAACCTTCTACTGCCTGTGAAGATGTGCCTCCGCAGCTGGTGTCCTGAAATCCAAAAGAAATGACAAGTGTGCTTGCAGGGAATGTTCTTTCAAGAAGTTGGAAAGCCATACACAAAAATGATCCGGAAAACCCTCATACCACATACGCTCGAAGGCTCTTGACTCTCCATGCTCCTCGATTGCTTTATTCCAAATATGGATGACATACTATAGAAGGTCGCCTGTTGATCTTTGTTTTGGAAAGCCATATTGATGATTGTTCAAGAGGTTGAAGCCTTACAAATATTTAAGGATGAGGTGGTTCACGGCTTTCTCCATTATTTTTGATATCACTGATAGCAAAGCGACTGGTCTATAGTTATTTGGAAAATTTTTCTTGCTTGTTTTGGGAATAAGCTGAACACGAGCAATCTTCCAACAAAAAGGCGGAACCGCTTTATTGTTAAACAGATTGAAAAGTCTGCAAAATACTGGTGCGAGTTCACAGACGCACTTTTTAAGTACGATGACGGGCACTTCATCAGAACCAGACGCCTTGTTGATATTAACCTGTTTCAAAATCCTTGTCGAGAAGTAATTTCTGGCATTGTGGATTCCAGTGTGGAAATAGTGGGTGGTGCCTTTACCCGGAACATAGACTGCCCTCTTGAAAGTAATCGACGATCTTGCGAGATTCAGAGATCAATCAAAAGTCACCATTTTAGTACTGCTTGATCAAAATAAAGCTTTCGATTTAGTTAATTTCGATTTACTCATCATCAAGCTCAAGTTCATAGAATTCGATGACAGTTCTCTTAAATGGATGACCAGCTATCTCACAGGCCGATCACAGAGGGTCAAACTGGATGATTACTCATGGTCATCCCTAAAAGAAACAATCTCAGGTGTACTTCAGGGAAGTATTTTAGGACCTTTGATGTTTTCAGTGTTTATTTTTGATTACCTCACTTTCTTATCACATTGTCAAGTGCATGTATACGCAGATGATATACAGTTATATTTGTCTTATCATAACACTGATTCAGAAAGTTGTATGGCCAAGGTATAAACACAGATTTGCAAAAAACATTCCTATATTCCAATAATCATGGACTGAAAATCAATCCAAATAAAACTTTGGCCTTATGCAAACCAACTTTGGACTTTGGTCTCAAAGACAAATAGCATAAACTCAGTGTAATTTAGGCTCACTCTCGATAACGCAGACATTGACTGGCTAGACAGTGCTAAAAATCTTGGCATAACCATAAATAGCTCATTGTCTTTCCATGAACATGTGACAAACATTTTCAAAGTAGCTACCATTCTTCAAATTCAAATCGCTATATAAATTCAAGTACCAGTTATCGGAAGAAATTAAACTCAGGTTAGTTAAAACTCTCATTTACCCCCATATCGAGTATTGTTGTTCGGTGTAGGTATTACAATTTTTTGCCGCAATATAACAAGCAGAAATTACAACGTATACAAAATGTTTGCATGCGATTCGTATGCTGTATACCATATGGTGAACATGTAACACCATTTTTGTTAAAAATGAAGGAGCTGAATGTGAGGTACAGAGTCCAATATTTGATAAAAATGTTTTTGTTACATATGGTAAATTTCAGAATTAACTCATTCAACATACCTAGGCACCGTACTTCCAAATTTCAAAGATGTTTTTCTTATATAGCCTCTTTTTATCTGAATGAGATTTACCCCTTTTAGATCATAATATTCATCAATTTGAGAAAGAAATAAAATCACAGATGCTTAATGCTCAGTGCTAATTTAAAAAAATTAATATTCAATGTATGGTAGTGCAATGATATTGTTAAATTGACCAAAATAATGTTAATAATATTAAGAGTTATTAGCAACTATATGATCTATTGTTTTTTTCTCTTCTCTATCATTGTTATGATAGATATGACTGTTATAATTATTTTCTTACACTCACTGTATAATTTTTGGAAGGAGTGGAGGATAGCCTTTGGCTAACCCTTTTCCTTTTTTGTATAAATGTATTTTTTATGCATAACAAATGATAAAATTATTATATATCGCTATTGGCTTAAACATCCATCAATTTAATTTGGTTTCCTTTACAGACAAAAATCCAATCAAGAAATTTTTGATTTATGCTCCACATTGAAGTTTGTATTGTTGACAATATCGAACACCTTCTAGAAATCAGCGTGAATGGAGTCAGCTTGACTTTCTCTCTCTAAGACACCCTTCACATAGTCTATGTGATTTAGCGAAAGTTCAGAAGTATTTTTTCTGTGTCGGTTCGAGCACCCTGAGTTGAAATTCAGAACTACTTTTTGGACATACATTGCGGCAAAATGTATAAATGAAGGAATAGTCTCTGAGAATAATTGTTGTTATCACTCGAGAACTGATGATTCAAATGTCAATTTCAAGGTGAAAAGTTAAGTGAATTTCAAAATGAAATAGAATATCTTCCATTTCAGTTCTAATCTAACGTGGAGAGACGTCCAACATCTGATAGTGTGGACTTCCGAGTTAGCCCCTTTGGTCAACAATAAGGGATGGCAACAAAACGCGGCTGGATTCTGGTTTAACGACAGATTCGGCTTTGGACTGATGAATGCTTACGGATTGGTAAGCGCAGCTTCGACTTGGATTACTGTTCCGGAAAGAAGAACATGTGAAGTGGTTCTACCAACAGGGTAAGTACAAGTACTAGACACATGGAATATTTATCCTACAACTCGATCCTATGAATGATTTCAATTGTTCCGTGATCGAGAAATTAACTGAGAAGATAAATCTTATGAAATATTCATCAATGAACCTTCAATAGAAAACAACATGCATTTTTCATAACGCCAATTAAATAATCATGAAGAAATTGAAAAACCTAAAAGCAGTTTCAACCGATAATCTGTCGATTGGAATATCTGAAAACTTACAAGATTCCGTAACTAGTTCGACTCACTAAAGAAACTTCCTGACACACTTTGCATAACAATCATTCATGAGACAATATATCTACTATTAACTCTGCCAATTAGGTGAAATAAGACTCAAATATCATCTACACATCAATCAAATAACTGAAATTCATCAGCTTGGGTTTCAAGAAAAACGAAGCACTAACGATGGAATATTTGAATAGTTAGCGTCCTCAGAAGATCATTATGAGTCATAACCTAACCTAACGTAAACTAACCTGACCTAACATACCTAACCTAATCTGGTTAGAATAGAAGAATAGAATGTAAGAATATGTCTATTGTTGAGTACAGGGTGGCTAAATACAGTTTGTACAGGGGGGTACAGGGTGGTTTGTACAGGGTGGCCAAATTTCGAAGGACAAAATAGGCTAGCTCAGAATCGTTTTCAACTTGAATTATTGTTCCAGATATTGTTTGAAAAAAAAAGGTGTAAATATCTGGAACTTATCGCTTTTATGAGTTGAGTGTAATCAAATCATTTTCTGTAGGAATATCAATTATACACTATCAACAAACCGGCCTGTGAAAATTTTAATTCACACCAAGGGCTGCAGAGGTGGTAACCAAGAAATAAGATTTCTGGAGCACGTCGAACTCAAAATTAATATCAATTACACCATACGAGGGGTCTTGGAAATTTTTCTGGTCTCTCCTGCAGGTGAGTTATTAGATGATAGTTTGAAGGCACGCACAGGTAGAACAGAAAATTTCGTATCGTTAATAATGACGAAGATGCAGATCAAATTTAACACCTACAATTTTATACTCAGTTCATACTACTTATGGGTGTTAGAAAATGCAAAAGAAGTGCATTCCTCTGGTATCATTGTGTACCTTGGAATTTAGTTATTTTAATTTTCAATTAGATCAAAACACTTGCAAAGCTGTTTGCTTATCCACTATAAACTTGCTGCTTCATTTTGTAAACCTTATTAAATTGATCAAAATTCTAGGAACGCAAGTGAAATTACTGGCACCTAGAAAGTTAGATAAAAGTGACAGGGGATTTGTAGACTGGACACTAATGTCTGTTATGACTTGGGGAGAATCTGCAGAAGGAGTCTGGATGCTGATAGTGTCAGATACAGTGAGTAATGAGGAAAATAATATAAGCAAGACATTTACCCTATTTCCTTTTCTCACTCTTTCTATTCGGACCCCCACTCTATCTTCTTTTTTCTCACTCCTCATTTCTCCACTTCTTATTATCTCTACTCTTCCATGTTATTTTTACTCCGTTTCCACTTTTCTCTTCATGTCTCTATTCTTCTCCGCCCGTCTTTACTCGTCTAGAATATTCTCTTCTTTCTCCTCTCTATCTACTCCTCTCTTGTTTTCTCACCATTTTCTTAAATTTTCTCTCTTCTCTCACCTCTCTAGTATATCCTCTCTCCTCTCTCTTAGTTCCTCTATCTTTACCCTTTCCCTCCTGTCTTTTCCCTCCTCTCTTTTCTCTTCTTTCTTCTCTCTTCTTTCCTTTGGAGTAACAATTATCTTTTTAGTCAGAAACTGGTTTGAATCACGGAATAGTTGGAGAAACTCGGCTTATCCTACACGGTACCTATGAACTGCCAGCCCATATGAGAAATGGGCCTCGAAACTATAATCAAGACTACAACAGGATTCAGAATCGGGTGAAAATACCCCATTCGAGTAGCTTGTCCAATATGATTTACGACAACTATGTATCTTTGAACGATGATAAATTGAGAAATGTCCAGTTGGATTATTTGAGGAGAGAATTTTTAGAATAAATTAATTGGGGAACACGAAAATTTTGTTTGATTATTTCAGACTATTTTTTGTATTTCATTTCATTCAATCATTTTCAAATAATTTCAGGGTTATTCCAATTTTTCAAAACTAACATGTCCCTTTTACCAGCATTGTGTATGATTATAATAACACTGCAAGTATCATAATGTTTTCCCTAATTTCACTATCAAGTGCTTGAAACCTGGTTTACATTTTACTATCATCGGGAACATTTAAAATGGTAATTTAAAGTTATCATTTTGAAAAGCATGTTTCACCGATGTTACTGATGATTTGCGGGTATATCATTTAGCAGGAATTTATAAATTGTTTACATATAATGCAATTTTTCTTATGAAATAATTTTCATGTGCTGGTGTCTATTCACATTTTTAGTTCCAGTATGGTGTATAGTATCTCTTATTTTCTGTAACTTCATTGAAAAACTTGTTTGATAACTTTTTCTATTTTATTACATTACTTTGCTTATTTCTATTTGAAAATTTAGAACTGCTTATATAGTGTGTAAAAACCAAATGGAATACATTCATTATTTCGGTTACTGTATATATTTAAAAAAAATCCCGAAACACGTCAAATGTAAATTATCATTTGACATTCTTCAACGTAAAAATTCCACCCCTAACTTCAACCCCCTTCGAATGACAGGTACAACTCCCAATTTTTCAAACGGGAAGTATAGGTTTGTGATATATCGATTGAAAGGTCTCTTCATTCTCATTGCAACAATTAAGATAAAATAAATTAAAATCATGTGATTACCGAAATTCGATAAAATACACTCAAAACTTATTGCAATATACTCAAAAGTTATTTCATGTTGAGGTATTTATAATGAGAAAGTAAGCAAAAACCATAGCAATGTTCTTTTTAGATGGTATGTAAAAAGGATTATTAAATATTCCAACTATGGCTCAACCGCGGGTGAAAAAGGCGCATCCGTGTAAAAAAATTATCTTCTCATTACTGTTTTTCCATATCCTCAAATTTGCGATGTGTGAATTTGTATTTAATATCAGCACTGCACCCGTGCGGAACCAGGGCGGTTCGATAGTTTTATATATGGTTCTCAGGTTTGACGCAAAGAAATATTGTTAGATCTCACCTAAAAATGGAAACTCCATACGCAAATGATATACGCAAATACAGCAGATTTTATGGTCGAGAAGAATATTAACTTACCTGCCAAATAATATATTAATAGCATTTTCAATACATTCAGTATTTCTTATATAGATTGAGGATTAGAAAATGAAAGTTAGCATTGTTTGAGTCCACAAGATTTACACATCATGGTGTATGCATTACGTTATTGTTATTATCATATCTGTCTTTATTAGTGTCATTAAACAGTACATTTCAATTCCATTGTAATAAAATTTAACAAGGTTTACTTCTGTATGCACACTCTTCGATAACGTGATTCATTGCCCCATACAGGGTGTTATTGTAAGTTTTTTTATTGACTATCAAAAATCACAAAACCTTTCTTCAGGATGAAACGATATTGTCTCGTCGGGCAACTATTTCATTTTTAACGAATAAATAATAATTTATTTCTAACTAGCATAAGAGATTGAAAATATGAGAAAAAATAGGTTCACAAATGAATTTATTCAGACAAAATATAGAGGTAAATAACTTTGCGTAATATTATTGACATGCTATGCTAAAATTTAGGGTATATACAAAAGTCCGCGATGACACATGTCACTGACCGACTTACTGACCGATTGACTCACTGAGTGACTGACTCACTGAATGACTTACTGACCGACTGACTCACTAACCAACGTACACGACCCATTTACTGACTGACTCGCTGACTGACTAACTGGCTCACTGGTACACTGACTGACTCACCGACTAGCTGGCTGAGTAACTCACTACCTGACTTACTGATTCACTGGCTGGATGTCTGGCTCATCGACTGACTCACTGACTAATCACTGATTAACCGACTCATTGACTGACTTACTACCGACTGACTCACTGACGGGCTTTATGACTGACTCAATGACTCGCCGATTGACTGACAAAGGCAGAATGAATGACTCACTACCTGGCTAGCTGTCTTTCCCTCTGACCCCGTAACTGACGGACTTACGTCTGAATGATTCACCGGCTGACTGATGCACTGATTGACTCTCGACTGACTCACTGACTGACACACCGGTTGCCTGGCTGGCTGATTCACTGACTCATCTACCGAATCACTGACTCACTCGTTAACTCACCGGCTGACTCACGGGCTCACAGACTGACTCACTAACTGACTTACTGGATGTTTAAGAAACCTTCAAGATGAATTGTTTAATATTGCCGTTACTACTTGGTAGGAGATCATCATGACAAATGATAAATTAAACATTCTATGTTTTTACCACTTTTATTTGTAACTATCAGTACTGCAGTCTCATCCTACATGAAAATTTTCAAACTAATACAATAAAAAAAAGTTTGAAACGATAGTTACAAATGAAAGTGGTAAAAAACATGGAAAGTTTCATTTCTCAGTTCTCATAATCGTCAATATCATAAACGAAAATATCTCTCTCATTTTTTATTAAAATGATGAAAAAATAAAGCTGGATTACACATTTTGCTTGAGTTTGTTTTAATAGAACGATAAAAATCCTAAACCCTTTTCGTTTATTCAGTTAATTGTTTGAATATGAATATTGCTCAATAAATCGTTTATTTCTGCATTTAATTGCACAAATTGTTATAAAATGATGATCCTCGCACTACAGTCAGTTCTAAGATTCAATTGTCGCGTTGAATACTATTCAGACTTACTTTTTTTGGAGTGAAAATGAGGTAAATTTAAATTAATACAACCAGTGTGACATTTACAACACTTCAATTTTTTATAAGGTCAGATAAGCAACTGTTAGAAGTTATTTTCCCAGCTTCATGAATAACTGGTACTTTTTTCAATGTTTCTTATCGAATACACAGATATGCTGTAATTTCGAAGTCAGGTATGTTATATGCCCATGAAGTGAGATATAACAGGTATAAAAATTATGATAAACAGTTACAAAATAAGTTCAAGGTATCTACAATATTTATTTGATCCATATGTGATCCAAGAACATCCAATACATCCCGAAAAAGTCATTGTTTGGTGTGGATGTTAGGCTGGCAGTGTCATCGGTTCATACTTCTTTGAGAACGACGTTGGCCAGACCATCACTGCGAACGGTCGATGATTACCAACTTTTTTGGCCTGAATTGGATGATATGGACACCAACGACATGTGGTGTCAACAGG
Source organism: Leptinotarsa undecemlineata (assembly GCA_015342065.1). Lineage (NCBI taxonomy): Eukaryota > Metazoa > Arthropoda > Insecta > Coleoptera > Chrysomelidae > Leptinotarsa > Leptinotarsa undecemlineata. The sequence goes on along the minus strand of WOGP01005434.1, from coordinate 2,573 downwards.
ACGGCGCTATGTGCCACATAGCTCGCGCCACATTGGATATTCTGCACGAGCGATTTGAGAGCACTGTCATCTCGTGTGGAGGTGATGTAAACCGGCCACCAAAATTGTGCGATTTAACCCCGTTAGACTTTCCTTGTGGAGTTTTCTTGATTCGCAGGTGTATACGAATAATCCACCAACCACGGCGGTCCTCAAAGCCAACATAACCTTCAGCTTGTTACTGAGTAGAAATATTTTAGCCCGACGCTGGAAATATCTATTAACATACTATTTGAATCTACTAATTTGTTGATAATATATTTCATATCTCGAAAACTGAATATTCACCTGAATTATTTTGTCGTCTGTTTTGAATGGCAGAATCAGGTACCTTGTCTTGATTTTTCTTCCGTTGACTTAAAAAATGGTGGGTGTACAAAATAAACGCGACTGGTTTGTCTTATGCTTGTTCATTACATGCGTCAACTCGACATTTTTGAAAAGGTGAGTGACTCAAACAATATCGTTAGTTATAGGTTTCTTTTCAATAATTGTACTACTTGACACTAGTTCTGAAAAAATTGCCACGTAGAACCATGCAAGAATTACATAGAGAGAATGAAGATGGAAGCATATACTTTACCTATACTTACCTAAAAGCCAATCGCAAAAGGAGAACTATCTCCACAGTAAGCACTAACATCGAGAAATCACGTCATTGGACGTGACGAGGAATAACAATATTGCTGCTACAAATATGCTCATTTTTTTGCTCTCACTTTACTCTTTTACAGCAGTTAAATTGACTTAGGGGGAGCTGAAAATCCTCAATAAATTCTGCACTGCTCATTCACCACAACATATTCAATATCCCTGGATCATAAGGCTATTTTGGTGCATCGTCAATACCGTAGGGGTATCGAAGGTGTTAATAAAGCTTTATAACGATGAATATGGGCTGAGCCACGCTGGGCTGAGCATGCCAATATCATTTGCACTACTATAAATTGAGGTCTCATCCAAGACATAATTCTAATAAACCATGATGAATCTGTCAGTTTGAGGCTTCAGCCCTTCCACGCAATGTTGTTGAAGAAACCTCCATGCAGTCGCAGAAGTAAACAAATTTCTACAGTTTTATATGGAATTTGCTAAACGGGTTCCAATTCGGTGATAGAGTTGTGGTTATCTCGTTCAGTGTCGTCATACATATCTTCTCGGCATTCTGTGAAAAGCTTTTACCACTTGTAAAATGTTCCTGACTCAGAGTACAGTCACCGTATACCACTGTCAACATTTCAAGTGTTTTTGAGCACTTTATTCCATTCTGTATACATACAAAATTTGATACAAATTCTTCGAACCATTTTTTCCCGACATCACTTTCTGACTCTAACGTCTTTCATCAACCAAATAAACATGCTAAACAGTTGAAACTGTGAAAATATGTCGCTTATACATATATTCCTCCACTGCAGAACAAACACAGTTTTGGAAATGATGCAGTGATGGCTCGTTGCATTGGAGAACAGGGGCTAAAGTCATAAAGACTATATGCATACACACAGAAAAGCCCGCCGGAGGCGCGAACATTTTTGGGGTACCGCAGCTATTTGAAGCAAAATACGTAATATTTGCATAAATGCAAACAAAAATTGTGTATTGCCGAAAATTATACGTATAAAACTGACCATTAAAAAAAACAGAAACAAGGAAAAAGAGTGGTCTTTGAGCTATTCAATATAGATGAACTCTTCTCAGTCAATAAATAATACTTTTCTCTTCTAATATAAGAGTTTTGTTAAAAATTGCTACAAATATTTTATCGTGTCCGTGAAAAGCTAATTCTTGGGAACCCAAATAAATCGTAATATCGATAAGTCTTTTAAAATTCGACCGATTTTCCCTAACCCGATTATTGAAAGAAATTATGGCTTTTTTTGAGCTGTATCTAAAGCTGTTGCTATATTTTGTTAGCTAAACAATTTTAATTTACAAAACGAAAATATATGATCCTTACATTTAAAATGTCTTTCTGTAGAACGAGCTAAATTTTTTTAATCGGAGTATCCTATTTTAGACCACGTTTGGTATTCGGTTTGTACTGAAAATAAAACACAGGGTCAACAAAAAAGTTTTTCTCATTTAATGGAGCCGGTTAACCAATCGCATTTATCGTTCCAACTAATCCTCGATACTCGATTTTGTCGATTATCTGACGCTTTAATTGAAATTAAATTTGGTTGGGGCCTTCCCAGAGTTTTAATAAAGTAAAATTTATTATCATAATTAAAAATATTACCAAAAAGCACTGCTATAATACAATACGGCCTGTTTTATACACAAATAATATCAAGAAACACTAAAACGATTTGCCGAAATATTTTTCAGTCCCGGTCCGTCACGGCATCCCATCCGAATAATTAAATAAAAAACAAACGAAGTCGTACACTAACAAAGAACAACTGGAGAATAGCCTCCTTTAACGCTATAATGTATGCATGATACTATAACCATAAAGATATGATCAATTGGGCGACGAGAATTGGACCTCTGCGCGCACGACGTCATCGCGTGACAAAATGCATTAGTAC
>WOGP01005433.1:0-13149 GCA_015342065.1 Leptinotarsa undecemlineata | reverse complement strand
ATAGGTTTAAAATTGTAATCAAGTCATCTATAAATCAATAAAAATGATTTTGATTTAACTGGAGTATTAACTAACTAATATTAGGAATAATGAAACCATAATGTAGTATCACCTCCCTGATTCAATGTTGTCACTATTTAAAGAGAAATAAATAATCGAAATTATTTAGAAAACTTATCAAGGTTTTTCCAAAATTTGCACCTATAACAAATATGATAATTTGAAAGTTTGTAAATATCTCAAATACACTTTTTTTCTGTCAAAGAAGTTGAGAGATAAAAATAACACGAAAGGAAAAACTGCATATAGACTTGAATTTGGTTCACTTCTGAAAAGAGAGGAAGATTTTAGCCTCTGAACATCAAGATTAATTGTGGAAGGCGAAAAAACCCCAAAAAAGTCGATAATAAACTGATTTTCTTCCACAAAAAATGTCTATCCATCAACACTTCCTTGAAGTAAAATTTTTCTCTAAAATCCTCTGGATTTTTTTTGTATTTTTTATGAAAATAATAGCAATAATATTAAAAAAAATCATTACAAGAGTGTGGATCTCTCTCTAAATGTTCCGTACCTTTCATAGTCTACAGGTATCTCATAGAATTTGTACTTGTAATTGTCAAGTTTTGATTGAACTTTTTTACTCAAGCTATGCTCTTTCCTTCGATTCATTTATTAGCTTCAGATTGGGAGTTAACCACGGTGCATGACTCACTTTTACTAATTTTCATGGTTTTAATGGAGGCATGAATGTCAATCAATTGGTGAGGATTAGGATTCCACATTAAATATCATATCGTCGATGTTCTGCAGTGAAATCATATCATCCCAATTGTATAGAAAGATCACAAATAAATGAAGCGTAAGTGAAATTCTAATAGAATTGGCTATTATATTTTGTTTCCGTAGCTTTGTATCACATTTCACGAAACAGTGGTCAGATCATCATCAGACGTTATAATTACGAGTGGATCGATTAGAGCACTTGAGTGAAAGAGCATAATGTCAATTTTAAAATAAGTAAATCCATACAGGGTTGTGTAGATCATGCAAAGAAGTGACTTTCAGACAAGAACTGAAAAAAAAGCCCTCCTGAAACAGCTACTTCCATATAAACATTGAATTAAACGAAAGATACAGAAGACACTTTTCTCTACTCAGTTTGTATTCCAAACATTCGATATGGAATAGAATCAGGTATCATTCACAGGAGTTCTACATTAAATGAATGATAACAAATTGCACTTTATGAAACACTATCATTCTCATTGGTGGACATCGATGTTTCACCGTAAGACACTTGCCTTTGGACTCTTCAGTACCAATCTGGATAACATTATAAGAAAATACACACAATTCTTTCATAAATTATGATTTTTTTATGTCATCGATGATATCGTAATGACATTCATTCAACTATTTGATTAAATCCCAGCCAAGAGGGATCTTGTTTGAATTGAAGTGGTTATATTTTTAAGAGTTACTAATTTTTGGGAAAGAAAGTATTCGACTTTCTACCGCTCCATCTTGATACAAAATAATGTAGTAATATATTTGAAATATTGTATGACGATTTTCCATATTTAACAGTATTCACCTTCATTTTCAAGTCATATGTATATTGAGAGATGAAAATATTTGAAAACTTTCAGAAAAAAACTCTTAGAAATCACAGAATACTTTGTAATGTAGTGATACGAGCATAACAAACAGTCGACTCACACTGTATCACGTTCATCCTTCCAGAGTAGTTTATGGCAGTTTCCTGTAATATAGCACTAAACAGCACTGAAAATTCAGTATCCTATATTTCCCGACTTTAAAAATGAAACGGATATATTTTTATGAGAAAAAAAGGTTTTGGGAAAGAAAGATGTTAGCTCTCCACTTTTCCATCTTTATAATCGTACATAGGAGTTCGGTGTCACTATTTTTCGGGTCCGAAGTCCGTGGATTTTTTGAATTCCTTCCCGACGTTTCGCCGGCGCGAGTGGCTAACTGAAGAAGCCAGCACCAGCGAAACGTCGAGAAGAAATAATATAGAAATTACAAACTGGAAGAAAAAACACCTCCGAAACATTTATATACCTCACATAAACATTGAAATACACAAAAAACCGCTCAAAAATGCTATTATATAGCGAAACATGTGTCGCGTTCTTGTGAACTTGCAAATGGTAATCAATCTCACATTGAAGTGCTTTTTCGAATACACAAATAAAAAAGTACCTACTTGCGAAACAAAAATTTCCATATGAACATTGAATAATACGAAAATCGCCTTACACAACATAATATATGAAAGAGTTACGATATAAAACTTTACTCAGATGGAACTATCATCCTCAATGACAAATTCGGAAGTTGGAATAATATAATACACTTGTAATATTACCTCATCAGCACAGTTCTGGATAATATTACAAGATGAAGCATTCCATTCATTCATAACATTATGACTTTATATCACTGAAGATTGAAATCTATCAATTTCACGATGACAGTAAGTAAAAGCATTCATACGCTTATTTGATTTGATTCCTATCATAGGAATCATATATAAAATAGAAATGGGTTTATTTCTAGGGAGTTATTATTTGGAAAAGAAAGGTTTTTGACTTTCTACTTCCCCATATGGATACAAAAACAAGTGGGGAACTTGCGAACGAAAGAAAAGAGCATTTGAGTTCAAAATAAACAAAGATGTAAATCATGCATATAAACTTGTTTTTATTTATTCATTCATTCAAGGGTAATGCCAAATTCAAAAAACTTATTTAACAAAGTGTGAGGAATTAGAAAGTATTTTTGAATGCTCATGTCTGATGTCTACATTACAATTTACAACTTTACAAATCATTTAACAAAGTGTGAAATACAAAATATTAATAAATTCTCTTGTCTAGTGACTATATTACTAAAAGATGAAACAATTCTGGTATTTACAAGAAAAAAGATGTAACAAATCTGGTACTTACAAAGAAAATGGTAAGGTAAAGAAAAGCTTCGAAAACGCTATAACCTTTTCAATTGATTTTTGAAGACCTGAAATGATACATTAAACAGATCTAAGTCATTATGATATTGAATTCCCAGCTTCAAAATATGAGACATCGGATTGTTCAAAGCATAATAGGTCACATGCATATTTTTTTCTAATTGTTCTAACCGATTATACACTGTGTTCATACTTTACGTATGGAACAAATTCATTTTTAGATAAACAGGTCATTTTAAGAAATAATCCTGAAACACGTCGATTTTTTATGTTAATTTACCGTATTTCAAAATAATAATCTAATATACAGGGTGAATTACGTACAGCGAGCCCGTATGGCATCTCTGCGGTAACCCTGATGGAACCTAAATGGGCCTAGATGTTGTATCTCCGTATTTTACATACAGAGTTCTGCTATTGAGCTATTGATTACTTGCAAAACATTATCGCCTAAAACAAGCGCTTGAATTTTAGATATAAGTAGGCCGTGGTTGACTCTATCAAAGGCTTTGAAAAAGTCAGTATAGACCGAGTCAACTTGTAGCCTCCTCTAAATATTTTCAGTTAAGTAGTTTCGATTGGTACAAAAGGATTCATCTTTTGTGAAACCGTGTTGGTGGGAATTGATTATAGACTTACAGTCCCAGGAAAGTTTCTTTGTAAGCATAGAATCAAACATATTAGCCATCTCTGACTGTTTGCAAACTGCTCTATAGTTCCTATTATTTTTATTATATTTATTATTTTATATACAGGGGTGAAATTCACTGTCTGTTTATTATATACAGTTGAAAAATAAGAGGCAAGTAAATTGACAATTTCAGAAGTATTATTACAGACTTCATTTTCATAAAATATGGCTGAAGATAACTTCACTCTGAATATAACCCCAAAAGGCCTTGGGATTATCAGAAATATTATCTTCAATTTTAACAATGTAATTTTTATTGCACTGATCTCGAATAGCTTTATTTACAAAAATCATAACATCAATTAATGTTGCTTGTTTCCTTATATTTTTTATGAGTGTTTTTTTTATCGTAGATCATTTTTCTGAGGTTAGAACTGAACCAAGAGGGAAAGTTAGAAGTCTCGAATTTTTCGAAAGGAATTAATAGACTGCCTGATAAATGATCTCACAAAAAACAATTGATGTTGACATCTGAGTTACGGAGAATATGTTCCCATTTAATGTCAGCTGAAAAGTCTTTATCTAATCTAATATATTAAAATGGATATTTGTTGGTTGGCTGGTTGGTAAGTGATAAACTTCTACATCGCTCAACCGATCGTGATAAAACTTGACATGTATAAGTAATTTATCATAGAGAAGGTTTTTAGGCTATCAATTTTTCTGTAACCCGCCACTAGATGGCGTTGTAGAACAATTTTTTGAAAGCACTGTTCTATAACGCTGCACACGCCTAAGTTCGTTGATTCGGAGTCTGTTAAAACATTGGAACAGCAGCGATACAGCAACATAGTACTGATTAGTACTACAACTACCAAATTCTACACGGGCGAAGCCGCGGGCAATAACTGGTGCCAATATAATTTTCATTTCTGAAATCAAAAAAGTATTTCTCATAGTCAGATTCTTTTGGAATATAAGTATTCAAGAAAAATTCAATGGCAGTGTGCCGAATACTATTTTGAAGATTTCATCTATAGCCGTTTTTACGGAGAAATGATCATTGAAGAATATCAAATCTAGATAAACGTTGCTACTGTTTGGTATGGAATTCAGTTGTAAGAAATTATGAAAGCTGAACGCTTGGTAAATTGCTATTCCAGGGGAGTTTTCATTACAGTTAAACATTTACATTACAGTTACATTAAACCATGTGGCATTCCAAATAGAAACTGTAGAAAAAAATACCTAACGAAATCACTATATTATTGTGTTGACGAATCCGGAAACATTTTTTCAGTATTATTAGTCACTTCATTTTTCTAGTTGGAAAATTGTGCTAAGGAAAAGCAATCAGATGAATCAATTCGCTAAGTGAAGAAAACATAATTACAAATGTTGCACTAGCCTACACTAGAACCAATATGATGTCTTCCCATCTCAACCAATTAATATCTTGCTCAGTCTCTCCATATCCATATTGGTGGAAGGCTGATTACAGAAATTCTTGCCGAATTCGGGAATACTTAGCTCAATCTTAGGAACAAATGAGGTCGAAGAAAGGCGCGTATATTAGAAATGAGAATGGATGCATTCAGGCAGATTCCTCACTAATTTTAGTTAACGAATCATTAAGCGGCACGAACTTTAACTGGAGATTAAATATAATAGTTACGTAACTGAACTCTAATGTCACTCATCACTTAAACGTCACTTCCTTAATTATCACATTAAGTCGAATAAAGGGGAGCGAAGGAGCGCTACCCTCGCTCTCCTATATCTTACAGAAGTTGTGCAGTGATATGGACGAAAAGTATTTGCAAAAAATCGTGAGTGGCTGCAAGACAGAGAAGTGCGGTTCCCGTGAAATATTCTGATACGATGTAACGGATGGAGATTTACTATTCGTTATTACGATAAATAATATTTTTGCGACTTGGGTGATGTGTGACTTGTCTGTTTCTTTCTAGTCTCCAGGAAACACTAGCACGATGTTTTATTGCGTTTTCGTTGTCATTCATTCCAACAATTTTGTACGTGTTTTCCTTTGTGTTTTGTCGATTCCACATATTGCGTCTTTCTAGGGTCGTCTTCGCTCTTTCCCATTTGAAGTTTTCCTCGTTAAGGTCAAAACATTCGAAATCTTCCATCTAATACGACTATTGAAATCTATGTCTGGTGGAGTCAGCATTGTATTTTTGAATGCAATGCTTTTGGCATTGGTATATCCAATTAGGTACATGTAATAGATTTTATAAATAAACACAAATGAAACTGGCTTCACTTTTACTGAAAACTTACCAAATATCAAAGTATTTTTGTGAATATCAATATAATCAATATAAATTGAAAATTCATTCATCAAATATAAGTCGTAAAATCATTCCAGTTTTATATTAAATGTTGATTCCTAACATTCAACTGATTATTTTCTTCAAACCAACTGATGAATTGAATTATAATTTAAATTTATTAATTCAGCCATATTACAGAGTATTAGTCTATTTTTGGTAGATCCAGGACATAGCAATATGAAATTTTTATTTTTGTATTATAGATTCTCGTTAGGAAATTGACTTTTCATAACACTTTCGTTGAGCAATCGTAGAAAATATCCATCTGCTTGAATTTTTTTTTGTTAATTCTCTTATTTCATTTTTTACTTTGCATTTTTGTGTTTTTTCATCGCATATGGTAGGTTTGTTGGTGGAAAACAGATTCATATTTGGAGCGAAGCCACTTGGGATGTTTCGAGTGGGTGCTTATTGTTAGCACTTCTATGGAGTTAGACAAAGAATTCGGGCACAAGTGGTTAATCCTTTCGACTGAATTTATGACTCGACCTTTTGTCAGTGAGAAAGTTACTTCCAACACATTTCTTGGCCGAGGCATGCATTATATTCTGAGATTTCGGCCGGCAACTATTGCTTATTCAGGGGTTTCTGCCGAGAACTAAACTCCGCTCTACAGTCTCCTCGTTGTCCGAGAAAATACCTTGCGTTAGTTCCTCGAGGTTACCCTGTAATTTTCTTTTTGTTAGTTTATTCAGTACGATGAATAATAATTCACCTATCACCAGTCCCAACAAAACTAACATCAATTTGCCATTATTCTTGAATGAAACATAGGCCTACTTATGCATCATTCTCGTTATTTCACTCACTGTTACTATCCAATCAAACTGAACCAATGCAATTGATTATTCAAATATAATTATGACATAATATTACAACTTACTGGACAGCCAGTAACGGTTTCACGAGGGGATTGTAGATGACATAATAAGGAAGAAAAAGTTTAGGTTAAGAATGAACGAAATATCGACTTTTACAAACAACGAAAACCAAGATAAGTATTTTTATAAACTACTCCTTATGATTTGATCCCCACAAACTTTATTTGACAAATATATAACAACATGTTTCGCTAACACAGTATATTCTTGAACAGTGATTTGAATATTCCAATCACTATTGAGATCAAATCGTAAGGTGTAGTTTATGAAATTATTGTGGATCTACATAAAGTAACGGCCGAATCAATCAGAAAAAAAAAACAAGATAAATGTATCTCATTTCCATGCCACCAATACACGAAGAACTTTGGAAATATTTTCAGGGAACTAGGTATGAAGATGGTATCTGAAACAAGTCATACTCTACAGAGGCTGACATTTACGAAATTCAATGTAAGGACTGCGATGCAAAATATTATGGACAGACAAAATGTTGTATTAAAATAATTTATAAGGAACACTTGTACACCAAAAATATGGAAGAGCAGTCGCCCATCATATTTTGCAACTAAACCATTCCATAGACTTTAGTACATTAGTTGGAGATGTTAACAACATTAGGCATCCAGATGCCTATGAAAGTAATCATAATAATATTATGAATAACGATGGGGGACCAATGCCTAAAAGTATACTATATAGCTTGTTAAAATAATATTTTGATTATTAGATTTACCTGACTATTACATAGGGACACATTGTAAAATTAATTTAAGAGAAGTATATAAGGCAATATTGTGAAATTAATTTAAAACACTCAAGACGCAGGTACCTAGAAGAGGTATCTATAGAACAAATTGAGGATAACATTGTAAATATATTTAGTTCAATATTCCTCTTGGAGATGATCACTTTGAGATCGAAACACGTGTCGTTGTGTTAAAATAACTGTTTGGTGAAAATACTCCAGTAATATTCAATTCACATAACCTCAAGAAAATGGGACAACTATCCTCCGATTCAAACATAACCAAAATTTAGATATGATATCCAGAATCTCGAAATCGTAAGCGACACTTATTAATTTAGGGTTTGGTTAGTTAGGTTAGCCCTAAAGTGAGTGGGTCGATTCGACCCTCCACCGCAACCCTCAATGGTTTATTGTGGCTTACACCTATTCACACTCGACCAAATAAACCCAGCTTCTAAACGAAGCTGATTAGTTTGTGTCGTGAGTGGTCTGTCAGGTTAGATGGTAACAGTATGGCACCGCCGAACTCTAAAAACTTGATTCGGACCCCAGTGGGGCAGGCACAAAGTATATGTTCTGCTGTTTCATCATTTTCTAAACAGAGGCGACACACACTGTTTTCCGGCAGTCCGAGTGTCTGCATATGATGATTCAAATGACAGTGCCCTGTAAGAAGGCCTCAGCAGCCTCATTGACTTCCAGGCCGGTATGGCCAGCAATCCAGACCAGAGATAATCTGTTAAGTTTTTCTATCGAGGAGAGTCACTTTTCGCACCTTACTACCAATTTAGACGTTGCTCAGTAGAAGCCAAAAGCTTCCAGCGCTGCATGACAGTACGAGAATATTGTTATTGACTTGTGTATGCGGTTGGATTCTTCCAATATCTCTGCACACAATTCAATATCGTAAATTTCTGCTTGAAATACAGTCGCTCACAAGAACTCTGCCTTTCGCAGACCACAACTTGGTGAATTTTGCGTCGTGACTTGAGCCTGCACCCGTACAAAATTCAACTGACGCAGGAACTGAAGGTAAACGACCATAGACAACGACGTGTATTCGCTGGAGCAGTTGGCAAATGACCCTAATTTTAATCGATAAACCATCTCCAACGATGAGGCCCATTTATGGATGAATGGGTACCAAATTGTCGAATTTGGGCTGGCAGCGTAATCGGTCCATATTTCTTTAAAAACTACGTTGGTCAGGCCATCACTTCCAACGGCAAGCACTATAGGTCAATGATTATCAACTTCTTTTGGCCTGAATAAGATGATCTGGTCACCAACGACATGTGTTTTCAAAAGGACGACACTACGTACCTACCACACAGCTCATGCATCATTGGATATTCTGCATGAGCGATTAGGTCATCTCACGTGGAGGTGATGTGAATGAGCCACCGAGATCGTGCGATGTGACCCCGTTAGACATTCTCTTGTGGGGTTTTCTTACATCTCAAGTGTATGCGAATATGCCGTAAACCAAAGATGTCCTCAAAGCCAACATAACCCATGCCATCGGTCAAATTCAGCCTGATTTCAGCGCCAGAGTCTTGGAAAATTGGACGTTTTGGGTGCATTCCACTCAGAGGAGCCGTGGCGGATATTTGAACGATGTTATAGTCCACACATAATGGCATCAATAGGTCTCTCAAACTAATAAAAAATTTCGATGATATCTCACACACACTTTGTTTTATCAAACTTCAAAAATAGGAAGCGCCAAATGGAAGACCCTACATACTGAGATATTTTCAAGTTGAATGAAAAAGTTATTCTAAACTTGAATGGAATCGAAAAAAATAAGCAACCTACTGGCGATGTACTACGCTGCAGGTGCCGGATATGCGGTCTCATTTCAAGGCACGATACATTTCAACAATGAAATTCTATTGTTCAGTTATTCACGTACTCTATTCATATATTCGAACATTGTGTCTTTAATTAGTGTACTTTCAAATAAATGTTCCTGTTGAAATATATGAATAGATTACGTAAATGACTGAACTTCTATTTTTGAATGTCTCCACGGTATTCGTACATAACAAAGATTTCTTTAAAAAATTAAAATTTATTAATAAAATTCTGAAGTTTCGTAGTATAAATTTCATCCGCTGTTTATGTTACTAACATTTTTGTAAAAAATTCATTTTAAAAGAGTAGATGTCTGCTACCACTTCCTTTATATTTTCTTGAAGTTCATCTTGAACACTTCATTATCGAGAAACCTCAAAAGTGACCACAGATTTTCACCCCAGAAGGCCCACATCATACACATAGTGCTCATAATCTATATCCTAAGATTGCGGTCTGAAAACATCCAAGGAATTTCATCGCCTGAACGAGTTTTATCGAGCCCTTATAAGGAATTCATGGTGCATTTAATTAGGAACTTGCTCCTGGCTTCGGAGACCTTTTTCAGTGAAGGGAAGGGTGAATTTTTGAAGTGAGAAGAGTGAGTTCGATTTCAGACGAGGTTGAATTGTTGATGCTTCTATGTGCTGAAATGGTTTCGAACGCTAGTAACTTGATTGATATATGCGAATATGTAGTATAGTAGTCAAGAGGATATATCGGAACACCATCCTTTTTTCGATACCTGCAGACAAGTAGACAATCAAATATACAGTGGATTTCATTTAAAACGAGCCACCCTGAATAACTTCAGGAATAATTATTTTCAGGAAAAATAAAAAAACACTTCAACAATACTTCAACAATACCGGGGGACACATTTTGGCATATTCACATTTGATTTAACTTTCCCTATCGCATCCCTAGAGCATGTCACCAATTTTTTTAAATGGATCACCCTAATTTGTGTATGTGAATGCCAACATGTCTGACAATGAAACTATCAAGAATGGTGTACAGGGATCCGTTCTAGGACCATTGCTGTTCTTGATATATTATGTCACCAGGTGACATTTTATGTCACCAGGTAAATTTTTTCTTTTCGCAGATGACACAACTCTAATAACGTCTCAGAAAAACATAATCAAATTACCATCAATTACTGATGATACTCAGTTGAAATTAGTACGATCAGTTGAAATTGAACGAAAGCAAGACCCAGAAGGTCTTGTTTACGACCTTGAATACTAAAACCACTGAAAATGACGATGATACTGCCAAACTACTAGGACTCGCTCTTCACTGGAATTTATCATGGTATGCACACATTGGTGAACTGAGTAAGAAGCTGTCAATGCTAATTATAGAGATCACTGTAAGCCGCTTTTCAAAAAAATGGGTATACTACCACTACCATCGATATTCATATATAGTCAATTACTTGAAATCCATAAAAATATATCAATCTATTCGCAGCATCAGGCTATTCATCATCATGCTACAAGAAATGCTGATCTGTTCAGACTGCCTCGATACAAATTCAAAAAGTCTATTTAAAATTCATTGAATAACAATATCTACAATCATCTTTTTGATTCGTTTAAAGTGCTCAAGCAAAGCTCCTTCAAAAACAGAGTCAGAACTATTCTCCTGGAACACTATTTTTATAGTACTCAGGATTATTTGAGGACTTCAATTATGACGATTTAGATTTGATTTTATTTCATCTGATATGTGAAGCTCATGTTTATACATAATATTTGTTTTTTGACACTTTTTGAGACTGATTATTGTCATGTTCAAAATTATCTTTCATTTTATTCACAATTTATGAATTTATTTTCTTTTTCTATGTATATTTTAACTGACCTGCAACAAACATTCAAGTAACAACATTCAGTTGTTGAGGTTTCACATTCAGCTGCGAGACTAGGGATGAGTTCGGAAAAAACACCTTCAACCTTATGTACATTCATAGTGCTTTGAAAGACTTCATATCGAACACCTGCTTTGCAACCTTATCGATCTTTGCCTGGATATCGTTACTGTCAATCTCAAGAGAGATGGGACGCCAAGGCAACATACCTGAATGGATTTGACAAACTGATCAATATTGTTGATATCACCTCCTGAATTTACAACATAAACAGGTAAGTACTGTTTAGAACAGAGCTCGCTATGCCAGAGCCAAATGTTGCCTGCGTAGGTAAATTTGAGCATAATTACCTTTTATCTGGGCTAGGATGATATTATAATAGATCTGAAACCGTCAAGAACCTGAACTATGAAATATCAAAACCCGTAGTTTTCAATCATCAACCAATGTTTCACAAAAGAAAAATTTCCTGATCATCAAACATCATCAAACCATTATTTAAAAGTGAAAATAAACAAAGTGTTGAAAACTATAGACCAATTTCATTATTATCCGTTTTCTCAAAGATTTTTGAAAATGTCTTGAAAAATAGAATCTCAAAGTTCTTTGAAAAATTCATTACTATCTCCGAGAATCAATTTGGCTTCAAGAAGGTCGCTCTACAGTAAATGCGATTTATCGATTGAATCTATAGTTCTCAGGACAAGAGAATTTCCCTATTATGTATTTTCGTTGATCTTTCGAAAGCTTTTGACACCGTATGTCACAACAGATTACTACAGAAGATCGAGTCGTATGGAATAAGAGGTCCAGCATTCGATTTGTTGAAGGATTATCTGTCTGATCGGGAACAAATGATGAGTATTGATGGGGTTTTTAGCCGCTCGAGAGTCGTGACGTATAGAGTGCCGCAGGGTACCGTCCTAGGACAACTTCTATTTACCGTTTATATGAATACGTTAATGAAAATCGGATCGACAGGAAGCCTCTTCAGCTTTGCGGATGATGCAGCCATTATGTACGAAAGAGACTCCGGGTCCGACCTGTAAATTAAGGCCCAAATTGACACTCAAAAAATATGTGATTGGTTTAAATACAATAAACTAACATTAAATAGCGAAAAAACTGATTACCTACCATTCACAATTTACTTCAACCACTTACCTAATCTAGGGCTTTTGGAAATAGACAAAGTAAAAAGTGCGGACGTGAATAGTTTTGGCTCCCACAAATAAATCAAATTCAAGTAGAAATAAACAAATAGTTGGGTTGAATCGCCTACCAAAATGTTCACGAAAGGATAAGCAATTCGAATATTATTAAATTATAAGTGAAATTATAAAGATTATTGAACTACGGATCAAAGTAATTTAGTGTAAACCCAAAAAATTCAGTTATTCTTTTTCCAAAAAACTGTTTGCGATAGTGCCCTTATCAGGAATTGAAATAAACCGATATTGTGAATACCAGTGGCGTGCATCGAAATATGTTATGGAAGACACCGATGTGACTATCAAAGATGTGTACCTGCTTCTGGAAAATGTAAATGAAAACTTGAGTAAGAGAATTACTGTCCTGGAAGAAGTAACAAAGAATTCGCCACTGGCTGTTCAGAAGGAAATGAAAGTTATCAGCAACAAAGTTGAACAACTTGAAAACGAAAACAGAATACTGAAAAATAAAGTTTCTGATCTTGAAAAAATATTAAAACAGAACAACCTAGTCATTTACGACCTCGAAGAAAAGCCAGAAGAAAATTAGGAAACACTAATAGAAGAATTTACTAAATTAGCAAAAACAA
>WOGP01005432.1:0-13150 GCA_015342065.1 Leptinotarsa undecemlineata | reverse complement strand
GTGATGTGTATTCTAAATTCCTCGAATTTGAGAGAATGCTCGAAAGACAAATGTGAGTAAAATAAAAATATTCCGGACAGATAATGGAGCAGAATATAATAACCAACGATTCAAAAATCATTCACAATGGAGAGAAATCATCCATGAAAAAAGCTCCACATGTAATCCTGAACAAAATGGTACAGTTGAAAGGGATATGAGAACAGTAGTTGAAAGTGCTATTCTTAATACTGAAGTAGTCAACACATCAGTTTACACTCTGAACCGACGACTTTGTATGACAACAGGCAATGAAACACCCTACGAAAAATGGTCAGGAAAAGCGTTGAATCTATGTCATATGAAGAAATTTGGGGTTGAGGTATACGCACACATTCCTAACAGAGTAAGGAACAAACTCGAACAGACATCTTGATCCCCAATCGAATAAAATTTCAATTATGCAAAATGTTAACTTCAACGAGAATATAGTCGCAAAAAATGGTCCCAAATACCTAGAACTAAAAAGAAGATACAGTACGAACCCTGCAGCAGAATGCAATGAAATGGAATCAGAATTTCATCAAGATCACGAGCAGGACGATTCAATGACTGACAATGAGTCGACAGAAAATCCATCCAGTATTCAAGTTCGAAATCGAGCCTCCATCAGTATACCATTGAGGTATCGTGTAAACTATGACATAGCAATGGCAGCTATCATCGATAAATCAAAAACGTATTCAGAAGCAATATCTAGTGCTTTCAAAACAGAATGGAGAAAAGCTATGGAAGAAGAAAGGGCCTCATTGGAACAGAACAATACCTGGTGTCTTGAGAAACTGCCCACAGATCAAACAGCTATTGGTTGCAAGTGAGTTTTTAGAGTCAAATTTAAATCGGACGGCACTATTCTCAGATTCATAGCAAGATTGTGTGCTAAAGGTTATTCACAAACAGCTGGAATCGACTACCAATAGAAATGTTTTATCCGGAGATTAGATATGACTCAATACGAATTCTTCTTGCACTAGCGGCAGCTTAAAACATGGAAATGGAACAATTCGATGTCAAGACGGCATTTTAAAATTGATATCTTCAAGAAAATATTTACATGTGTCAACCAGAACGATTTGAAAGTAGTGATCCTTTCTTGGTGTGCAAGCTATTAAAAAGCCTATATGGTCTGAAGCAGAGTCCACGTTACTGAAATCAAAAATTTGTAAAATTAATGACCAAATTCGCGTTTGCACAACTGAATGCAAACAAATATGTTTATATATGTTTCAAGGAGAAGAGATATATATTGCTCTTTACGTTGACGACGGACTGATCTTATCGAAGTCAACTGAAATTATTGATATGGTATTGAAGGAACTTGCAATATAATCCAAAATGACTACCGGAAATGAAGATCACTTTGTGGGAATATAAATACATCGAGAAGGAGAACTAAACCAGCAGGGATATTTATCAAGGGTCATAGAGAAGTTCATTTTGTTCGACTGCAATCCGAATTCAACACCAGCATATCCAAATGTAGTCCTTGAAATGGGACAACGCACGACTAGTGAAGAACAGAAAATGAAATCTATACCCTACAGAGAAGCAGTAGAATCTTTAATGTTTTTGGCAACCATAACATGGCCAGACATTATGTAAGCAGTAAGTCAAGTGAGCAGATTCTTGTCATAGTCAAAAAAGGTACATTGGATTGCTGTTAAACGAATAGTTTAATAATCCTGATGTTGGTATCAAATATGGAACTGAAGGCCTATTGCAAGCCTATTCTGAGGCAGATTTTGCCGGAAACATTGATACTCGCAAATCAACAACTGGCTACGCAACTATGATGGATGGAGGTATCATAACATGGTCTTTACATCAACAAAAATGTGTATCGAGATCAACAACCGAATAAGAATACATAGCAGCGTCTCAAGAAATTGTTTGGATACGTTAATTTCTACATGAATTGAAAATTGTATTAGAAGAATTGACAAAATTGTTCTTCGATAATCAAGGTGCTATTAGTTTGGTTAAAAATCAAGAACATCATAGGAAAACCAAACATATCGACATGAAATTTCGATACATAAGGGAACCAGTGGAGAATGAATTGTTGTCTTCATCGTATGTCTGTTCACAGGAACAACTTACAGACATGTTCACCAAGCCACTTCCAAGAATGAAATTTATGAAAAATAGAAATGCATTATCCATCTCTTCAAGAACGTGAACAAAGAGTGGGAGTATTGGAAAACAGCTTTGTTCACTCTGTGTATAATTTCAGTTTTGTTTTTTTTGACTCATTGAAATATGTCTTATGTTTTAATAAACACGTGTTGAGTTTTTGTAAAACTGTTCAATGGAAATCTAACAATAGAATGTTTCTTGAATACTCTCTTGGTGAAACTTCTTGCATAATGTTCAATTTTGCAATTGGTTCAGATCTAAGGTCAGATAAAATCATCAGTCATCAAGTAGGCATGAAGTCATATGATACAAATTGTTATAAATGGAACTAATGCTGTAGTGCTTAAACAGTACGAACACGTCTGAGGAAGCTAGTGTATAGCAAAACTCGTGTTGCGGTTTTGTTCAATGAAAATATAATAATAAGTTTCACTTCAATACTCTCCAGTACCAACTTCAATCATAGTCGAATAGTTACATTATCCAACATATTCGAGACCAATCACATATGGGATTACATTTATGTTCGAATAGATGAGAACCTTGAATATCTCTGTGAGTCCTTATCAAAATAAATTTACAAAACCTGTTTCACAGTTGTTACACAATTGAAAATAAGCTTAGAGATAATGAATAAAATTTTTCCTGCTTACCATTATAAGACACCGAAAAGAGATACTACGTAATTGCCCTGTTAAAACCATTAGTGCGCAGAGAATGAATTTTAATGTATAAATAATTACAACTCTAGGTTGGAAATGTTGTAAATCTCCCCATATTTCGCCGCAGAAACTAAGTGATCCACTTAATCCATTTATGCCTTGTGTTTTTGTATCTTAATTACACTCCTCATGATCATCATTCGGGCTTAATTGAAAATTATTTTACTGTGTGTGGTAATGCAATATAATCTGTATGATTATACTGAACGAGGATTATTTTTCTAAATATAATCAATCCTGATAGGGAAAGTTAGGCCCTGGGGCCCTGGGTTCTTTGACAGAGAGATTCTGAATGAAAGCAAAAACACTTTTCGGTTTCTACTTCCTTTGTTTTGTTGACTGATTGACAGACATAGTAAAGGTTGAGTACAGGATGAGAATGTATTCAATATAAATTTGTTTGAACCACTTGAATCACAACCTTCATCTCAGACGGAAAGTTGCTTCGTTGACTTTATATACCGGATAGTTTTTGAATTTTGAATGATTTCGAGATGAGATTCTTAAGATGTATCTGTAGAAAAGTAACACTCAAAATGGTTCAAATTAAATAAACAGTTCATTAAAGTGGATTTTTCTATAGAATTTTCACAAATTATACATAAATTTTATACATAAATTTGAAAATAATCAAAAATTATTTTGTACGGCTCTCAATTACTTTGAATGAAAAGTAGGTCGGATGAAAAGGTGTATTTCGAAATGAAAATGTTGTAGATACTTCCTTATTGACAATTTTTGTTATTTCTTCATCAGTTCACCCATTCATTTATTTCCTTATAGTTATGACAGATATCAGAAGTCAATCTGATCCGCTTCCAGATTGACTGATAACTATAGTTATCAAATGCGATATTTTGAAATGAAAGCCATCAATTTTCTGATTGATTCGACCGTTACTTGATGAAGATCCATAGCAATTTTATAAACTACACCTCACGATCTGATCTTCACAAACTCACGAACAAATTGTGAGGTGTAGTTTATAAAAAATGCCCCCAGAATAACTGAAAGTCATATTGAAAGTAAATTTGTGTTTCTTGCATTTATAAATATTAAATCAAGTGTGCTGAAAATTGACGTAAAAGAAAATAACTTCATTATTTCAAATTGATTTCAGAATTACAGAATATACATCAGGTGAATATCAATTCGCTGAATAAATAATGTTTATTTTTGAATACGGTTTACTAATTCGGAAACGAATGCTTTTCGAGACTATTTCAACATTATTTACCTAATGTTAACGTCATTATCTGTATCTTTGTATATAATTTGATTAAAAAATCAAGGCAATGCGATAGCCAGCAATATTATCGAATTATTCGTATGTATCTCTACAAGCTCTACGAACTCCACTGATTATTTATTTAGATCATTGTTTTTTATTTGATAAGAACAGTCTTCTGAACTAACATATTTTCATTTTTTTTTTCTGAATGATTCGGCCATTATTTGATAAGATTTCAAAAACTACAACTCACGATTTGATCTCCACAAACTTTATTTGAAAAATATATCTCAACATGTTTCGCTAGCATAGTGGCTTTCTCAAGTGATTTGAATACTTCAACTTGTTCTTACATCTATACTTATATGACATAATCGAGACTACCTCCAAAAAAATTACCTAAACCGTTACCTGTAGTACCTGTTCAATTATGATCACCAGAAGCATATTACCTCACATCTACATCAATAATAATTCTTTCTCGATTTTTAAGGAAACAAGTTCAATAATGGTGATCTATTCAAATCTAGTTGGTCATTCATTAGAATGTTTGAATTTTTAAGTTTATAAATTTCCATTGCTTCCAAATGATTCAGTTTCAAACCTTTATTTTCTGTGTGCAAAATTTCGAACTCTTCGTTGAAAATATGATTTTATTCTAGAAAATTATTTGGATATGTTGAATTTATATTTCCATTTACATAGCACCTCTGATGTTCCTGGATTCGATTCCTAAATGTTCTGCCCGTTTGAAAGGGAAAAGTTCAAATCAACATTGATGAACCCCCAAATGCCTAAATTATATTCACTCATAAAACTGCATAAACAGAGTTATTAAATTAGACGTGATTTCCTTTGTCACTGCATCATCAGTGAAATTATCAGAAACACTAATCAATATCATCTTGAACCATTGTAACTTTCAACCAAAATTCAGTCTACGGAATTCATATGACTTAATCAATAAAATAGAGAACATACCTCTACCAGACAACGCCAAATTACTATCCTTTGATGTGCAAAATCTATTTCCAACCTGATGATATCTCCTGATGATCCTTTCACTTTAGTAATCATGAATTTATTCAAGAAGCTGGCTGGGTATGGGACAAAAATATTATAATGACCACAAAAAATATTTATCAATATTATTCCACAAAAGTTATAATTAAACCGTTAATAGGAAAGGAATTTACAAATATAAATTGGAGTATGGTATGGAAAGTCATTGAAAACCGTAATATTTCGTCAAAATGGAGATGCGTTGCATACAAACCAATAAACGAAATATATGCGGTGGAGCGGTGGGCTCAAAAAATGTGACACATGGAATCAGTGACTCCAATTCATGTTTGAAATGCAATGAAATAGATAGCATTCCACATCGGTAACGAGATTGCAGAATCTCGAATGATACATGGAAATGGCGTAAGGAAAAAATAAATAAGAAATGTAACCAGTGTAACAATAGTGGTGAACCAAATGAGATTTTTCAAACAGTATTCAAAAATATTAAAATGACGCAAATGTTTGGCAATGGATTTATTGTGGTTTATTGTATAGCAACCTGGAGCAGTACAAAGATTCAACAGGGTTTGTTAACACACTTAGAAGAAGTAGGTGGTTCATGATAGATTCTAATTGTTTAGAAAGATTTTCAGAATTTTTTTTCTGTTGGATATAGGACATATTTATTCTATGTAGTTATTATATAGATAAAAAAAGAGGTTCTTTATAAAAAAAAACCTAAATGTTCATGATAAAAAAAATAATAGAATTATTAGATAAAAACAGAGTGAACCCAACTGGAAAATCTATTGAGCCCCTTACTTGCAGAAATTTTCATGGATAATCTAGAGAAGTTGATCTTCAAACATCCTTTGATTAGGAATTTCTTGTATTGGCATAGATATGTGGATGCGTTTTGGTATGTTTTACAGGTATTAAAAGGCAATTAGATAACGTTATATAATATATAACTAGATAACGTTAATATCCCTAGTCATGACAACATTAAATTCACTATTGAAATAGAAGCAGACAACTCAATCAATTTCTTGGACTCAACAGTTAGTAGAAGAAACAACAAACATGATTTATCAATTTATCACAAACCGTCCTATACGGATATTATTATACATTACGATTCTACCCATCCTTATCAACACAAAGTAACAGTTTATATTAGCATCATTCACAGATTAGTCAATGTTCCTCTTTCAATAGATAATTTCAATAAAGAACCGCAAATTGCGGTTAACATTGGGTTTAAAGTCGAATTAATAAATAAAATACTTACCAAGAAAGTCTACGCAATCGCGATTCGAGACGTTTTTTCTATTGATAAGGTAGATAATCAAAATTATAGAGCTTTAACGTATTTTGGGACAACCAACGGAAAATATGGCTTCATTTTTGAAGAAACAAGATATTGAAATTGCATATAGAACAAGTACTACGTTGGGAAAGTGAGTTAAAAATAATAAATACAAAACATCTAAATTCGGGAAATCAGGAGTATATAAATTGAAGTGTGTAACGTGCCCTAAGGTATATATTGGTCAATCGAGCAGAACATTTACGAATCGAATTCAGAAACATCATACGAGCTATGTAAATAAGAAAACAATTTCACCATATTCAAATCATTTTCTAGAAGAGAATCATAGTTTCAACGAAGAGTTCCAAGTTTTGCACATAGAAAATAAAAGTTCGAAACTGAATCATTTGGAAGCAATGGAAATTAATGAATTTGAAAATTCAAACATTCTAGTGAATGGCCAACTAGATTTCAATAGATCATCATTATTGAACTTGTTTTCTTAAAAACCGAGAAAGAATTATTATCTTGATGTAGATGGTAATATACTTCAGGTGATCATAATTGAACAGGTACCTTAGGTAGAGCTCTAGGTAACTTTTTTTGGAGGTAGTCTCAATTATGGTTACCTGTACTATATAAATATTGATGTAAAAGCAAGTTGGAATATTCAAATCACTTGAGAAAGCTACAGTGCTAGCAAAATATGTTGTGATATATTTTTCAAATTAAGTTTTTGAAATCGTGAGTTGTAGTTTTTGAAATAACATATTTTCAGTTAGCTTTTTACAAAAATACCACTGGGAACCGAAAATTTATCCTTGAGCACTACATGCCACCCCAATATTCGCATTGTTTCAATTTGATTTGACATAGTATACATTCGAAAGCTGTTGTGAAATTCATGTATATGCATTGGTTTGAACTTTATTCATGATATTCTCTGTGATTCTACTGGTGAATAATAATGAATGTTTGTCAACGGATCCCTTAGATTCGATAATATTAACGATAAATGCGCTCAATTCATTGATGAAACAAACCAAGAGAATGATAAAAACATACCGAAGAAAGGCTGAATTTAGATCATACTGGTTCACAATTCGAATCTCTGAAAGGAAAAAATATATAAAAATGAATAAACAATAGGTAATGGTAGACCATTGAACTTATCAACTCGTTTCGAAAAATACATTGAGAATACGTTTCTTCCGTTCTCTGTGGTATTACATATATGAGAAATTGAATTGAAAATGAGAAAAAGTCAGACAAAAGGTATATGCTCAAGTCCTTTCTAAACCTCAGGTGATTTTTATTTGAGGAAAAAACCACTCGTGGTAAACAAAATGGAACGAATAATTTATAATATTGTTATCTCACATTCACCATCAATATGTTTTTATAGTTTTCCGACAGCTATATGGCATACGTATTCGGAATGACAAACAATTTCATGTTGAATTGAAAATTACGACTTCAATTCTTCTCTATTAACTGATACTCTACCATTGTGGTATAATAATAATTCCCTTCGAAACAAAAATTGAATTCACCGTCACATTCAATAAACTCGTGAGTTATATTGTGATTTTTTTCGCAAAACGGTTCATATCAATTTACTTCCATCCACATATTTCCTCCACTGAGAAATATCTGTTGATATGTGCATGTACATATAGATGAATAACATTGAATAAAATAGTTTCATTTGAAGGAGGTATATTTTCAGAAAATATTTATATTTGGGAAAAACAGATTTTAGCTTTCAACTTCTCCATCTTCATACGAAAAAAATGTGGAAAACTTTAATAGAAAGAATGCCATTAATTTCAAAATAAACTCATCACAAAGATGTGTAAATCACTTTCAGGCATAAACTGAAAGGAAAAGCCCTCTCGAAATAACTACCTTCATATAAACATTGAATCACAGTACTTTTATATGAATAATATTGAATTATACGAAAAGTCTTTTTTTCTATTTAGTTTATACTCCAAACATTCGTCATAGAATTGAATCAGATATCATTTGCAGGATTGCTACACAATATAGAATATGAACATGGAACTCTGTCATCTCCAATGACAGACATCAATGTTTCGGAATGAGACACTTGCCTTATTGACTCTTCAGCACCAATCCGTATAACATTACAAGATAAAGCACTGAATTAATTCATGATGCATTGTTTGGAACCTTTGGTGTAGTAATAAATATTATTGAAGTTTTATCCCAACACCAAAATGTTATTTTTAATATTTCGACACGTGTTTAAATCATCAAGTGATCATCGTCAAGATGATAATAATAATAATGGGCCTTCATTTCCCACACATTCAATACAATTAGTATCAGGGTAGAAATACGTTTGGAAAATGTACTACATATTATGTACTACAGTGCATGATATATCTGTTATTAACCTCAAGCGTTAGAAGAGTAATTACATAATATCTCTTTCTGGCCAGTCCACCGGATATTTCATATATACAAGTTACTCAGAATACAATTTACATATACAAGTTACTAAGAAAAAAAAAGTTACTCAGAAGAAAAACAAAGAAAAATAACACAAAACATTAACATAAGTCATTAGCATTAGTTTTATTGATCCACGTAATGTGTTATCTCGAATTAGTTTGTGCCAACAATAAGAGATTTTTAATTTTTTTCAAATAATTCAATATTTAGACTCTCTATATTAGCTAGAATGGAATTATAGATAAGTAAAACTTGATACGAAAGAAACCGTCTAAATATGTCAGTTTGATGAGAGGGTGGAGTTACAGTTTCTTTGTACCTAATGTTAATGTTGTGGACATCTTCTTATAATAAGATTTTACGCAGTAGATAAGGGAGAGTTTCATTCGTAATGTAGTGAAGCTTGCGCCTGTTATGCATGTTCAGCCACTTAAGTTCATTCAGTTCATAAGATATGTGATGTCCTCTCCTGATACCGAATATCAATCTTAGACATGAGTTTTGCATAATTTGTATTCGTCGTTTGTCTTCGTGGTCTAAACATGGCCCGTAAACCGACGAGCAGTAGTTGGACCTTGAAAGTACAAATGAATCACAAAGTATCGCTTTCACATTTATGCTTAAGTAATGTCGATTACCATGTATAAGTTTCAAATTCATGAATGCTAAACGACGATTATTATTCAGATGTGTTTTAAATCGCAAGTCATCGTCGAAGATCATTCCCAAGTTTCTTGCTGTTTTAACAGGTATTATAGCAGTGTTTGCTACGTTTAATCTTATGGAATTTTCTGGAAAGTGTCTATGAGTACGTGATCCGAACAATATGAACGTGGTATTTTCAGTGTTCACTTTCAGTGAATGTTTTTGCGAAAGAATCATGAGAGATAAAATTTCCTCATTTATTTTTTCGATAGTGACACTTACGTCTGAGGGTAGAAATGAATAATTCAACTGCGTATCATCTGCATAAAAATCAATTTCACAGTGATGGATAGATTTTCTTAAGTCAAAAATGTAGAGTGCAAATAAGAGTAGGCCAATTATTGAACCTTGAGGGACACCACTTGATAATTCTAGTGAAGATGATATATTGTTACCAATTTTGATACTTTGATAACGATCATACAAATGAGCTCTAAAAAAGGAAATAGTATCATCTGATAAACCAATGAATTTTAATTTGCTTAAATGCAACGCATATTCCAAAGTGTCAAAGGCCTAAGAAAAATCTGAGAGAATCAGAAGTGTTGCTTTCCTATCAATTCCTGTCAAAATAGTATCAGTAATATGCAACAAAGCTGTTTCACAACTATACCCTCCTCGAAATCCAGATTGGCATTCAGGTAAAATGTTAGATTGCAGCACGTATTCTCTCAATTGATGATCTATTTCCGTTTCTAATACTTTGTACAGCACCGAAAGAATGCTAATAGGCCTTAGATGTTCGAGATCCGTTATATTATTTTTTCGGGCACAAGTGATGTATTCCAAGTTTGAGGAAATACATTAGCAGAGAGGCAAATATTGATAATATGGTTAATGAATGCTATCAGATGAGGACAGCACATAGTTTCAAGTTGATGCCATCAGATCCTTGAGCATTGAACTTGAGACTAAACAATGTTTTTAGGGTTTTATCTTCAGTGACATACTGGAACTGAAAATGACGAGCTGTCTGATGTTTATTGTTTGAACAACACCTAATCACAATCACGTTCTTCATTAGAAGACCCATCTAATAAGGAAAGAAACACAACTATAACGTGAACTGATTCAAGATTCTTCATCTGAAAAGTTCACAATCTCTAGTAGCAAAAACATCATTGAATTGAAAGAAATGACGCTACGAGAGAAAGTTGCTGACTGGAAAATCGAAGAAACAGAAAATAAAACCGAAAAACCGATTCCGTATCGACAAACAATTTCATTACGATGACTACTGATAATTTCAACCAGATTTTAGCTGTTCTGAAGATAAATAAATCAAATTGTTCCCAAAAAACAGACAATGTTAAAAGAAATTTGCCGATTTTTGATGGGAATCCAGAGGACTGGCCTTTCTTCTACAGTCAGCTCGAACGTTCCACCAAACTTTTTGATATATGTGACAATGAAAATATAATCCGACTACAAATATGTTTGAAAGGAAGGGCTGGAAATGCAATACAACCTCTTCTTGTTTCGCCAAATAATGTTATGAACATAATCGAAACTTTGAAAGTTACATTAGGATGACTTGAATTTATAATTTCAAATCTAATAGAGAAAGTTCGTCGAGCCTCTCCTCAGAAGCAGGGACGGTTTGAAACATAACTACCATTTTATAATGTTATCGAAAACTCAGTAACTACTATGGAACTCTTTGAAAATACGGGACATATGAAAAATCCATCAATCTTGAATGAAATAGTTACTAAATTACCCTCATTCCTGAGACTCAAATGGGCCGAGGAATCTTCTTTGAAAAATGAAATTACTCTGAAAACCTTTTCTGTATGGATGAGAAAAATCGCAATAGCTACATCAAGTTGTGCTGACTTCAGTAATTACCACTTCTCTGAAAGAAAAATGAACGAAAATGAGAAATTCCATTCCAGGAAAAATGCTAATATATTTTCGACCAAAAAATATGAGAAATGTCACATATGTCAAAAAATCATAATTTGACTGACTGCCAAAATTTCAAAGACTAGATATCGACAAAAAATGGAAAATTTTGAGTTTAGAAAAAACTCTGTTTTTACTGTTTGAAACCATGTCTTAATATCTACTCATGTAGATTGAAACAAAAGTGTGGAATACATTACATAACCTTGATTTTACAAAAAAGGAAAACGAAGCCTCAAGTTATAATTCAAACCCAAATGAAGATGTCGGACCGGAAAGTCAAGTTGAAAAAATACATTTTTTCCAACGAGATAACCCCACAATCCTTCTTCGAATAATTCCGGTGGAACTTCGAGGACCTAAAAAAGAAATTCCTACCTTTCCTCTACTAGACGAGGCATCAGGTATGACAACAATGACAGACAGCAAAATTGCCCATGAATTAGGACTGGATGTACCGGTTGAGGCACTCTGCTACCCGTGGCTTAACAATGTTACCAAAATTGAAGAAAACTCAAAAATAGTGATAGTGGATGTATCTTCAATGGAAGAGAACTAAAAAACATACAAAATTAATGAAGTTCGAACTGTAAGTGAACTCTCACTTCCAAGACAAACTAGTGATGTCGAATACCTGAGTAGAATCTATCGATACATCAAAGAAGCACCTGTACTTTCCTTTTATGATGCACAACCAACAATTCTTATTGATCAGGATAAATGTGCTTTGACTATTGCAAGGAAAATATAACAGAGTTACTGGAATGCACCGTTTGTATCAAAAACATTGCAGGGATGAGTAGTACATGGAAGATACCCCCAGGGAAAAGTTGCTGATAAATCGTTTTTAATATTTCACGTTGGTTGTAAATCTCAACAACAAATTGATGAAAATATAGACTATCTTGTGAGAGACTCGTATCAAATTGACAATTTTGGCATAAGAAGCTAGGAAGAAAATGGAAGATATAAAGAATATGATAGGACGTTGAAAAAAAATTGAAAATACAATTAATCGAGTTGGAAATCACTTTGAAATAGGTCTACTGTGGAAGAATGATGATGACCGATCTTCTAGAGAGCTGGAGATGAAAAAGGAAAAGAAGAAATGTGACAGTAGTGGGGGGAAAGTAGCAATAAAACACATCAGAACTCCGACCGAGAAGAGAGTGAAGAAGAAGCGCAGGTCAGTCAGTTCAAAAAAAAAGAAAAAAAGTCAAAGAAGGACTCTAGTGACAATGATGTTCCCGCTAAAAAAAAAAGAAGAAACAAGATAGTTCTGACGAAACTGATAGAGAAAAATCAAAAAAATATATAAAGGACAATAGCTCCTCGGATAGCGATGAAGATATATAAAAAAAAGAGGTATAAAAAAGTGCAAAGATAAAGAACCAAACAACTCCGAACAACCACTTTCAAACTTACAAGATCAACAACAAACGAAATCGAGATATACCAATATAAAATAAGATATTTTTTAGGAGTGATTAATTTTTGGGAAAGAAAGTTTTTGGCTTTCTACTACTCCATCTTGATACAAAAAAAAGAGGATAAGGGAATCTTCCAAAGAAAGGAAGGAAGTAATCAATTTGCAAATAAGTAACTCTATAC